>CM033797.1:18862617-18891807 GCA_019656835.1 Rhododendron ovatum | reverse complement strand
AAGGTGCTACAATGTGGTTTTTACTGGCCCACACTTCACAAGGATGCATACTCCTTTTGTCGAACTTGTGAGGCATGTCAGAAATTGGGTTCGGTGACTCGGAGGAATATGATGCCCCTCACCAATATCCTTATCGTTGAAGTGTTTGATTGCTGGGGGATTGATTTCATGGGGCCATTCCCCATGTCGTATGGGTTTCTCTACATTCTCCTCGCGGTGGACTATGTCTCTAAATGGGTGGAGGCCATCCCGACTAAGACCAGCGATCACAAGGTGGTGTTGGAATTTCTCAAGGAGAACATTTTGTCTCGGTTTGGCACACCAAAGGCCATTATAAGCGATCAAGGTTCTCATTTCTGTAATCGGCCTTTCGAAGCGCTCATGAAGAAATATGGGATCACGCACAAGGTGTCCACCGCATACCACCCTCAGACCAATGGCCAAGCCGAGCTTGCAAACCGTGAGGTAAAACGCATTCTAGAAAAAACTGTTAATCCAAATCGTAAGGATTGGTCACTCCGTCTGACCGATGCCTTATGGGCATACCGTACCGCATATAAGACCGTTTTAGGCGCTTCGCCTTATCGGCTTGTATACGGTAAGGCATGCCACCTTCCGGTGGAGTTGGAATATAAGGCCTATTGGGCCATCAAAGCTTTAAATTTTCGATTGCCCGTCGCTGGAGCGCAACGCAAACTTCAACTTAATGAACTGGAGGAAATCCGGAGGGATGCATACGATAATACGGAAATTTACAAATCCAAGGTGAAGGATTTCCATGATAAGAACATTCAACGGAAAAATTTTGATGTTGGTCAGAAAGTTCTTCTTTACAATTCAAAACTTCATCTTTTTCCGGGCAAGTTGCGGTCCCGTTGGGTTGGTCCTTATGTCGTACAAACCATTTTCCCCCATGGGGCGATTGAAGTTGTCAACCCTTTGAATGGAAATGTTTTCAAGGTTAACGGCCAGCGACTTAAGCCGTTTTTGGAAAATTTTACAAGTAATGAAATCACGGAGGATTTGATCGCTCCGATTTATGTGGATGATCCATTAGTTTAACTTTCAAAAAAATGTTTTCACGGGGAGCTTTTGCGTACTCCTGGACTTAATTGTCTGGAAGGCCCGGCCTTTTCGGAGGTACCCATCATTGACTTGGGTTTATAGCTTCGCACGCCGCTATTCAAACAAGGTTCGTGTTCCCAGCTCCGGTTAGTAAGGGCATATCTTTTGTGGTCCGGTATAGCCACCTGTGTTTCGCTTAGGGTGTCGTCTATTTTGTTTTGCGACACCTTCCGCGAACCATAGGCAGAAAAGTAGTACCCGTTTAATCACGTGACGATTCGGTGGATTTAAATACTTGTGCATATTGATTTTTGTGCCGGGCTATCACGAGCCGGCGGTTCTAATGTCGTTTGTCTCCTATTAGGTAGTTGGTCCTTAAGTCTTTTGCAGGGTAACACGCTACCGCACCAGCCTTGGTAGTTTGGGTCTAAAATCCGGGGTGAGTGAGGCATTCAGGAGCCCTAAGCATGGGTGCGACTATGTGTCGCGGTTGTAAGCCCAAAGAAAGCTTCGGTAATGATTCTGTGCGACTAGCTATGGTTCCAATGGCGGGACCGAAGGAGTGGGCCTTGGAAGCGGTTCCGATGACGACCGGGGACATTGACGCAAAAAAATCCTCCAACTTGGTCGAGGTATTGGGTGGTTGACATTCCACCCCGTCGGTACATCCTTGTTCTCCCTTTCCTTATTTCCCGTCTCTTTGCATCGAGGGCGCTGCTCATTTTAAGTTGGGGGGGGGATTATTCTTGCATTTCTTTTTGTTTAATTGCTTCTGCTTGGAATTTTTGAATATGGTAAAATTTTTTGCGAAATCTCCCCTTGTTCTAAGTTACTTAGCATATGCTCGTTGTGGTTCCGTATGTAGCAAGAACTTCGATGTGATTACATCTCTCGTAATTGGTGCAACTCTTCTCGTTAACATGCCATGAACCGTGTGGAACAAATCTTTAAGTGCATTTGAGTCGGTTGAGCATGTAGAGTGGAGAATCATTTCTGTCATATCCCATGTTTCTTTTGTTTATCGTACCCTTAGAGTAGGATTTCATCTTCTCTTGTACATACTTTGGTAATTTTTATTCCGATTGTGCATTGCAAATGAGGCTAAGGTGTGTTTGAAAGGTGATTCAAGGCATTGTTTTTGTGAATAAACCACATATTGTCACTCTTGATCCATAATTGAGCTGTGTCCGAGTCCAATTTTTTGAAAAGCCTAGGAATCCAGTTGGCAGATGGGCGGTTGGGGTTGCACTTGTGTATGTTGGGTGTGGTTGGTGATGATTGGAGGTGAAGAATTGCATTGGGAACTGCAATCTGCAACTTTCAGATTTCCAGAAGTTCTACCGGTAGGGAGGTCGAGCCTACCGGTACAAACAGTGATCAGAAGGGCCATCTGAAATTTCAACAGCAGTTCTACCGGTAGAGAATCATGTTATACCGGTAGGAACAGAGGTTCTACCGGTAGGGTATAAGTTTATACCGGTAGGAAAGGAAGTCCACAGACGGTTCAACAAAGTTCTACCGGTAGGGGGTCAGTGCCTACCGGTAGGTCGGCTGATTTCCAGAAAAAATATAAAAGGGGGCGTCGGTTCATTTGTGTTAAAACCCAACTCTTTCTCTCCCTCCCCTTTCAAACCGACGGTTACCCATTTTCTCATCTCCTCTCCTCCTCTTCAAAACCCATGGAAATCCACCCCTAACCCTTCCAAACTCCTTCAATCTTCATTAATCCCAAACACTCTCCCCGTTCTCAAACTCCAGGATCCATCTTTCTCCATTGCATGTACCCAGGTAACTCTCTCACCCTCCACTCGAAATTTTCCCTAGAAACCCACCAAATTAACACCCCAATTTCCATTTTCTCATCTTCTCTCCTCCCGAATCTCTCATAATCATTCCCCCATTTGTCCTGTAATCCCCAATTTCTCAAACTCCCTAGCCCTAGATTCGAAAATCCCTGCCGATTGCCATGTCTGATGCGATGTATTCTCGGGATCGATCCGGAAAGAGAGTTGATTTGGGTACGCGTAAGAGGGACAGTGGGCCATTGAAAGAGCAAGGGGAGGAACGCAGGAAGAAAAGAAAAGAGGAGGGAGAGAGGAAGAAACACATGGAGTGGGTGGCCACTCTTAAGGGGCGGAAAGTCACATGCGAGCGGCAAGTTTGCGAGCATAGTTTGGCGGAGAATAGGTACATCGGCGTCATCCGGGAAAAAGGTATGCAGCATTTCTTTAAGGAGGTTAGGGGCTACGTTAAGAACTGGGTTGTCGATTTCTTTTCGCGTATGAAATATGACATTGAGAACTCCGAAATTGAGACCACAGTTGGAGGGGTTGACATGATAATAACCCCGGAGACCATTGCTGAATACCTGGGTTATGAACGACCAGCGGCTGAGACCATCACATATCCTCGACCTGATGAGGAGGATATTGATATGACTGTAGTTTACGCTGAGGTTTTTGAGGGGGGTGTTCTCGGGGCGGCGGGAGGTGATTTGAAAGATGAGTATAGGACCATGAACAAGGTCCTGCATTACAACCTTTATCCCCGTGGGACGGAGAAGACACCGGGAGATTTGGAACTTGAATTGTGTATGTGTTTATGAATCCGGACGAGACCATGGACTATGCTAAATGGATTTTTGATCAATTGGTGCAATTCAAGCATTCATACAAGAGGGGGTTAAATTTTCCGTTTCCTGCTATGATCACCCAGTTTTGCCTAGCCAACGGTCTCCGCCTAGACAACCAAAAGCTTGACCCTAGCTCGCCGGGCATTATCAACGCTACTTCGGAGCATAAAAGCAAGACGAATGTGACAAGGGCTCGTGAAGCCCGTGCCCTAGCCCAAGCCCAAGCCCAAGGGCAAGGCCAAGCAGATCCTCAAGCTGGTCCTTCCGAAGCCCCCTCAGGTTCCAATCCTCAGAAAAGAGGGTCAACTTTGAAGAAGCTCCTGTCTAAGCTGTTGTGCTGTGCGGCTGAAATTCAGGAGGACCAAAGAAGGGCGGATCATAAGGCAAATTTTTATTATGAGTTGATGGCGAACAATCGGGGAGGAGGTAGAGCCCCCAGCTGAGTTGGCAACGGATCGCGCTATTGGGGAGCATCGTAGCCCGGAGTACCAAGAGGAGGAACTTGGTGAGGATGAGATCCGTGAGTTGGAGCAGCAGCTTGACCCAATGGATTTGGAGCGTACCTTTGGCCCGGGAGCTCAGTGATGGTAGTTTGTTTGGTTGTGTTTGGAGGATGCAGGTGTTAGATTTAGCTTTGTCGAGTCGGTGGTTGAGTCAAGTCTTCGTTTATTGAGTCAGTCGTTTATTTTCTGTTCGTTATTGTTGTTTGTTAGAGTCTGGTGGTTCGGGTAGCCTAGGCTGTGGTTCCTGTCATGGGTAATTTACCAAGCTAGCATAGACCAGGAATCACTTTGTTTAATCTGTTTTTCGTTTCCGTTAACTCGTTATAAGCCACAAAGCCTTAGTTGATTTCAAGTGCACCGGTGTGCTTTTTGCAATGCATTGTCGGAATCTTTCATTACTTTAGTTTTGTCTTGTTCTGAAATTCAATAAACTTTGCATTTTAGCTTCAATTCCCTGTCGAGCATTTCTTTGTTTGCATGCGTAACTCTTTTGTTCCCGTTATCGCACTGCCCTTTGGTATCTGATCATGGGATATGTTTGCATAGCCATCGCTTCGTTCAGACTTATGAGTTTTGAGTGTTGCCCTTGTGAGTGCTGGAATCGAAGCTCGGTCGTGCTTTCCCCCTCACGTGGTTCGCTTGCATGAGAGTTGTTGAATAGGGTTCATGGCCTGTTTTTGAGATGATTGATGCACACTTTTGAAAAAAGTCTGAGTCTTGCTATATTGAAGTTCAAGCATATGTTTCGTACCTTGTTGTGTTGGGGAGATTTGTTGTTGCTTCCGTAGTGTACATTTTCTGCTAGGGACTAGCAGAATCCAAGTAGGGGGGTGTGATAAGCCCACAATTGTGGTTATATTCGGGCTTATCTCGCTCATTTTGATACGCGCGCGCGCATAACTCTATGTTTTTGATTGATATTGCGCGAAAGGTTGCGTTTTTGGTGTTTGCAGGCTCTTTTCATTAATAAGGTGGATTTAACGCCATGAGCCGATTCTCGGTCTTCGGGGACCCATGGGGTATAAACGGAGCGATAGCGGAGCCCAAAGGAGCTCTGTCGAAGCCCGGAAAGTTTGGAGAAGTCCTGAAGAAGCTGACCAAATTTCGTAGAAAAGGAATTCCTACCGGTAGGGAGGTCGAGCCTACCGTACAAACCTTGATCAGAAAGGTCACAAACTGCACCATTCAAAGTTCTACCGGTAGGGAGGTCGAGCCTACCGGTATAATCCCATTCCTACCGGTAGGGAGGTCGAGCCTACCGGTACAAACCTTGATCAGAAAGGTCACAAACTGCACCATCCAAGTTCTACCGGTAGGAGATCAATGCCTACCGGTAGGAAGTCAGTCTGTTTAGTGTGCCCCTTCTTGCTTGAAGCCGTTCTACCGGTAGGAGATCAATGCCTACCGGTAGGGATCCCCAGATTTTGCAGTTTTCTATTTTCTTTTTCTTTTTCTTTTGTAACTTTAAAGAGGTGCTATAAATACCCCTTTTGCACGTTTTTAGGTCATTATTATGTTATTAGAACTGAGCTCTTTCTCTCTCTACCACCTCTTCTCACCAACTCTTTTCTCCCTCATAAATGGAGCATTGATTTGGGGATTTGGAGGGTGATTGCTTCCATTAATGTTGTAAGTTCCATCGGGATCCTTATTAATCTAGTCTTTATTTCTGTTTTCAGCATGACTTTGAGTTCTCTCATCCAAATCCTAATGCATACCATTTCTCCTGTCGTCATGTGTGAGTAGTGGTAGCAAGGCTGGGTTATGGGATGATTAACATCCCGTAACCAGGGGTGAGCTCGTTCTTTTCTTGAAAATTCTTGTTTTCCAGCTTAAACATGATCATGACTTATTTTATGAATCAAAACTTTGAGGTGTTACTCTCTTGGATCGAATGTAGGCAAGGGTTGATCCTCGTGCCACATTTGATACCTAGAGCTATGTCCCTCTTTGTGTTTGTCAAAATGAATCAAAAGAGCCCGGGTCATGTTTAACACCGTTGTTAAGAAGAGAAGAATCGAGTTCATCCTTACGTTATGGGTGTTAATTATCCCTAAACTTAGCTTTTAGTTTAATCTCCAGTTAAAAGCCGTAGTTAGGTTAAGTAGCCACCTTCTAAATCGATCAGTTGGCCGTCTCAACGCCAAATTCTGGTTGGCGGTCCTAACGCCAAACATTCTCTACGCTAGCCAATCTCCGAACCAAGTATATGGATGCGCTCCCTGTGGATTTGACCCCGGACTTCCGGGTATTATTATGCTTTCAACCGACCTAGCCCTACGCTTGGGGTATTCCTATTGCAATACACATTATGGTCGCAAGCAGTAGCTTTTGGCTTTGAATCTCCCCTTGTGATTTACTATTGGATTTACTAGCTAACCAGTGAACGTAATGTCTTGAACTGTTCAGCCATTTGTGTAAACCAAGACAAGGGTAGTAACACAGGATCTTTCCAAACACAATTTGGTTCTTACGATTTTGTCCATTTTGGTCCTGGAATATTGCCTGGTTTCAGAGAGTGCATTAGAGAATTCAGCATCTTTTTTATTCTTCTATTATTTGCTTCCTCTACCCCCAAAAATTCCAACAGATGAACCATGAACCTATCAATCCTACTCCATTTCTCCACTGCTTGAGAATTTGACCATGTAAATTTTCTACCCATCATTTGAAGATCAACAAGTTCCATATCCTGAATGAACTTATTCAAATCCCTCATCCCAACATCCCTTCTGGAACAGCCTTGTCTTTCACTAATATTTCTTATTTCATTTAAGTCACCCCCACAATGCACCATGGATCGTTGAATACATTTTTCAGTTTTCTTATAGTTTCCCACATTTTCCTCTCCTATCAATTGTATCACATGGCCCATAAATATTCACAAAAACACAAGGGAAGTTTGAGTTGATGGTACCTTTGAGTAAGATGAAATTCCTGTTGCAACATGAAGAATCCAGCTTGAAGAAGTTGAAGTTCCAAATGCATCTCAGTCCAACAGCAGATCCAATATATAGCATCCACTTCAGCATATTCAAACTCATCATCCAGCCAAAGAGAACTACTAACAAAATCCTTAGTGATGTTTTTTTGTTTGCTTTCTTGTATAAATAACATGTCCAGATTACTTTCCCTCAAGGTCTTCTTCAAGTTAACACCTTTGTAGTACGTAGTAGCCTTTGTTTCAAAACCCCTGTTCGTATGCTGAATTCGGTACAGGTCAATCGGGGGTATTCTATAGCTACAAAATTCTTGAAAACAATAAGTAATACAAAATATGCTCTCGATCAGTAGTTTTTTCAGAGAGTATCCGCGCAAGAAGTCCTTGACCATTTTGGTGAGATCTCTATCATTGATCTTTTTCAGTTTTGAAAATTTAGTTTGCTAAATGGAAATTCTTCATTTGATGCATTAATTTGTAGTTGGGAAGGTACCAAATTACAGAAAATTTTTCCTACAACGACCCCACACATAGTTTTAAATATCGGCCGATACGGTTCGTATCGGCCGGTTCGTACCGGTATTTTGGACTCCCGGTTCGGATATAGGCCGGTATAATGGTGAGACTGAAATTCACAGACGAACCGGCCGATTCCCGATACGTATCGGTATATAACCGATTTTTGGACCGGTTCGGCCGGTATGTATCGGTTCGGGGAAAAAAAAAAACAGAAAAAACCAAAAAACAGAGTTCCTTCCACAGAGCGATTATGTAATGTAAAACCTCTATGGTGTGTTTATTTTAATGTTTTCATCTTATTTTTGCTGTTTATGTCAATTATATCGAAACTTAGAATGTTGCATTTTTCTCATATTTGTAAAATCTTATTGACTTGCGGGTTTTGATAAATTATCTGATATTTCACGTGAAGAGAATGAGCTATTATATGTCTTAAATTAATTAAAATGTGATAATTTAAGCCAATGTTTGGGGCAAAAGTATATTTTTCAAGTTTTATACATGTTACTGATAATTTTTAAAAATTCACGACCGCGACACCGATTCCCGCGACGTATCACCGATATGTCCCGATACCGATATACCGCGACCGATACCCCGACGGCGACCGATACCGTGATTTAAAACTATGACCCCACATCAATCATCCACTACACCCCAAATAGCAAATTTGTCATGCGAATAATACTCCTAGCTCATCTTGCACTCTAAAAATGATTCAAACTATCAGAGAACCAAAACCGTCCCTTTACTTTAACCGTTTAACGCCTTTCGTGCTCTAGAAGTTTTTGGTTGCGTCGCATGTGAAACCTTCTCCAATTCCTTGTCTGGATTCACCCCCAGGTTGGATTCTTCCCGCCATCTGAATCGCGTGTTTTTATTGTCCTGGTTTAGGATTGCATCACTCAGAGTAGATGCTGCCTCACCAAAATCACAAAAAGATCGAACCCGCCTCACTTTTCTTCTGAAACAAAACCTCTCCTCCTTTAAAACCTCCCTCAATTGTTGCATTCTCATCCAAGGGAGAGTAAGGAATAACAGAAACATGTCCACAACCTCTATTAAAGACAAAATCTACTTCACAATTACAAAAGTCATTTAATTTGTACCTTCAATAATTACTTTAACACTTCCGAATACCGTGTTCACTTTTGCTTATGAAAAAGAAAGACTCTTCCTCGAAAGGAAAAAGAGAGAGACTTGGAATATTTAATTCCCCAATGGAAAGAAATTTCTGAGATTGCGCCTACTCGCCGACGTGCTGTGGTGAAATGTTTCAATTGGACTCCTCTACATGCGGCCGCATCAAGTGGGCAACTAGAGCTTTTCCAGCAACTGTTGAGTAGCAGCCCAGAGCTTGCCGATGCTCTAGATTCGCAACAACGGTCGCTCCTTCACTTGGCATCGGCTAAAGGACACATTGAGATTGTGAAAGCATTAATACAGGTGAGACTAGAGATGTGCCTTGCTCGTGATCAAGACGGTGCAAACCCTCTTCGTGTTGCACCTATCACTATAAGAAAATTTGCATTGAGTGACGAATGAAAATCGTTACAAATTGCATGTTTTTTGTCACAAATAATATAGGTGACAAAAAAAATTCGTCGACTAAAGATTGTCGAGGATTCCTACCTGGTGACGAAATCTATTTTTCGTCACCTATAGTGTCTTTTGATGACGAAAAATTTCAAAAAATTTCGTCACCGAAAAATGACAATTTTTTCATCACAACAAAAAATTTCGTTACAAATTATTCCCTTTGACTTGTCAAAGGTGACTCATCGATGGTGGAATTTTTCGTCACAAAAGACATTTTCATATGTGAAAAAAATCCCACTTTCTCGCTCCTGCTGGTTTCAAACCTGAGTCTCCTAGGTTTTTCGCGCAAGTTTTAACCAATTACACCACACACACTTTTCAGCATATATTTGAAATATCTAATATATAACACGTATATTTAACATTAAATATATTTTGAACGGCATTTTGAACCATTAAATATTAAATCAGCAATTTTGATAAACATGAAAGTTGTAGCTCTTTGTATTATTGTTCAAACCAATTTAAATTATCTCAATCGGAGTTCTGAGCAAAGAGTTATGCCCGAAATATATTTGGTGACAAAGAGTAATTCATAAATTTCGTCACTAAAGATATCCATTTAGTGACGAATAAATTTTTCGTCACTGAAAACATAAAAAATAAGATGAAATTATTTTTCGTCCCTCGTCCCCAAAGATAACTATTGGGTGACGAAATATTATCTTTGGGGACGAAAAATAATTTCGTCTACTTTTTTTTACTCTTTTGGGGACGAAAATTTTATTTCGTTGCCAATAGTTACCTTTGGTAACGAAAATATCTTTTTCGTCGCTAAATAGTTATAATTGGTGACGAAATAATTTCGTCGTAAAAGTTGTCAAAACAGCGACGAAATTTAATTTTGTCGCCACTTTTTTGTCACTGAACATACTTTTTCTTGTAGTGTATGAGAGGAAACATTGAGATTGTGAAAGCATTAATACAGGTGAGACCAGAGATGTGCCTAGCTCGTGATCGAGACGGTGCAAACCCACTTCATGCAGCAGCTATGAGAGGAAAGGTCGAGGTCCTGGATGATTTGTTTAAAGCCAACCCTCATGCAGCTCGAGCTACGGTGGAGAGTGGAGAAAGAGAGACTATCTTACACATATGTGTCAAATATAACCAGCTACCATTTCTATCGAAGTTGTTGGAGAACTACTTTAAAGGTAAGGAGTTTGTCAATGCCAAAGATAACGCTGACAACACCATACTGCATGTTGCTGTTGCTGATCGAAGATACGAGGTACGTTAGGGTCACAATCTCTCAAGGCTTTAATTAGTTCAGCCTCAATACTTTTGAAATATGATGATAATTCGAGACCAAATTTGGTGCTTCGTAATTAGCTTATTTTGTCTAATTATGGTGTGCTCTTTCTTCACTTTTCGGTACTAGAAAGATTCACGGTTGGATTAATCTCAAACTTCCCAACGAGGGGAATTAATCGATAAAATAAAAACATATATAAATCAAAAAAAGACAGGAAGTGTCCATCGTAACCAAATTGTTTTGGTTGATTCTTTTGAAGTTGTTTCATCAAACAATTTATTTTGTTCATTCTCTCGTCAAGACATATCGGATTATGACAATATTTTAACCAAAAATTTAATAAAATTATAGAACAAACAAAGATAAATAAGATTCCTAAACACGTAGTAAACTAACAGAATGAAAAAGACAAAAAGGTCAGACGGGAAAAGTTTTTTAAAAGCCAACCAGAACTTATTTATTCTAAGAAACAGAAATTAACGACCATAAATCAGTAGTGAAAATGTGATTGAATAAAAAAACACATATAAGATTTGTTTGTCGGGCGTTAAATTTATAGGGCGAAGGGCTTTCAATTAATTTTTTTTTTGGTTGAAATGGAGGAGGATGATATAGCGGAAAGGGAGGGTTATATCTGAATTTTCTGTTTCGGAAGAAAGTGCCTCTCTTTCTTTGGAGTTTTAACTTCTGGCTTGTCTCCCCATTTGTTTGCCGTTTGGAATTGTTTCAGATTATCGAGTATGTTCTTAGCCACACGGAAATTAATGTGAATGCAATTAATTCAAGCAAACAAACAGCGAAGGACATTCTACTTTGTGGACAAAAAAAAGGAACGAAACCAGAGGGAGTAGACAAAGAAATTCAAGGCTTACTTAAATCCTACCATGCTAAAAGAGTCAAGGATGGTATCTTCGATCCTACGCAAATAGCAGAGAGAAAAAATGGAATTATAGTAGCTGCTGTACTAATGGCAACCCTAGCCTTTCAAGCAGGGGTGACCCCACCAGGGGGTGTTTGGCAAGACGATTCAGATGGGCACAAAAGCGGAGAAGCTGTGATGGCTTACAATCATCCATTTTTGTTCTGGTACTTCTCCGGTTTAATATAATCGGGTTTGTCACATCTCTAGTCACAATCATTTTGATCGTGATTGAAGTCCCCTTCAAGAAAAGGGAACATCTGCTGTTGATTGCTTCGCTTATGGGCGCAACAATCGTATCCATAGCGATAACGTACTTAATTTCTCTTGCTGCGGTTGCGCCTGGACCGAAACCGAGCAACAGAACAATCCTTCGCATTGGTGGAATTTCGACTATAATTTCGGTCAGCATAGTAGCAGCTTCTTTCCTATTGTGCATGACAAGAACTGTGGGCAAGAGAAAGAGAAAGAGAGAGGGAAAATAACGCCGTGGAAAGGGTTGACGGACTTAGCCTTACTAATCCGGCTTCCGTTAACGAGGCCAATGTTTGATTTTTTCTGTTCTTATTGTATGAATTTTCATGAGCAATTCAATAATCATGCTGTGGTGTTTGATTTAGAAATTGCTGTGTTTAAATTCAAGGTTTGCAGGTAGTAATAAAATTGGATTGTGATTTGCAATCGAGTAGAACTCCTCGTCTTTCCCTGATCATCATTCTATTGGAATGTATGGAATACCCTCCTATTGATTTGGCATTTTGTTTACCTTTTCTTTAACACCGAAAAAGAATTCTATCGATGTTAAATTAAGTGCATAGATATTAAACAGAGGCCGGGAAGCTAATCACATGCCGCCAAGACACCATAACAATAATTTCTTTCTTTTTTTTTTATTTGATCGGAGATTTTTTTTTGTACAAACTACAAGATTAACAGGACAAGGAGAACAGCATGTATGCCGAGCCTGAGACCCAATTCCATAATTGGCAAGATGCCAACCAAGGAACAACCCAATGGGACTAGTCCAAACACCTAAAAGGCCAAAAAGCCCAGATAAAATGGGTCAAGCCCAAACAATTAATATACAAACGCCTAAAAGGCCAAATACCTAGATAATTGGAACATCCCAATAAAATTAAGCCCAAATCAAACCTTAGCAAAACCCTAATCAGGACAGCCGACCCCTTCCGAAATATCATCAACCTGGATCCGAAAAGCTGCCGCTGCTACGAGGACCGTCGTAAGTTGCCGGTCCCAAAAATGCTACGAGAGTTGCTAGCCGCAAAACACCTCGCATCCCAAGCTCTTGTTGCTTTTGCTTTGCTGCCTCTGCATCATCACCAACAGCTCCTCCTCTGCAACCACATGTAACTTCTGCCCCCACCACTGCAACACCCTAAATTGCCATTGCCGACCACAGCCTAGCAGCCAAAGCACATTGCTAGAATCTTCCACGATCATCAAGTTCCAATGCAATTCAGCAGCATCAAGACAAACCAGACGCCAAAAAGAATTCGCCCTTTGAGTGGTCTGTAACAAAGAGCTACTCACTCACCAAGACAACCCCAACAGAGCAGCACAATTCCACCAAATTAAGTTAATGAAATCCTTTGATACAGACCATTGTTTGGTTTCTTGATTTGGCATTTTGTTTACCTTTTCTTTAACAACGAAAAAGAGTTCTATCAATATTAAATTAAGTGCATAGATATTAAACAGAGGCTGAGAAGCTAATCACGTGCCGCCAGGACACCATAACAATAACTTCTTCTTGGGTATTCTATGGCAATTGTATTCTTGATGAGAACATTAAGCACCAATAACTTGTTTTTGGGTGGGAACTACAGAATCGTGTTATTGTCCTGCTTTAGGACTGCACACCACTCAAAGTAGATGTTGTCCAAAAAAAACTAATCCAAGGGAGATGAAGGAATAATAAGAAATTATACAATAATCCGGGAGTATCACCACGTGCTATTCCAGATCACTTTACAATCACACATTCCTGTGGAATCTATCAGTAAATGTATGAACCCTACATGAACGTGTGGTTATAAAGTAGTCTAGAGTACCACGTGGTGGTACTTCCGAATCTATTGAATAATTACTCCAAATCAGGCCCCCAATGGGCTTGACCCAAGATAGAGTTACAATCCTCACTAACATCTTTAGAATTAGCCCAAGCACACAACCTCTATTAAAGACAACCTAAGATTCAGGGTTTCCAGAGAAGATTTTGTTGGTAGTAATTTTTTTTGTTTCCAAGACTTGTTTGCGAAACATCCTTTCTTCGGTTTTGCAATATCACTAGTGTTAGTTTACTGTTAGCTTAGGAGGACAAAATTCCACATGATGTGGTTTCTAACGCTAGCCTCTCTGTTTATTGTAGGGAAGAAGGTGATGTATAGTGTGACTTACTGGTCAATCGAAACCTGGATTACGCTTGTTACTTGCTATGTACAGCATTCTGTGGATTCGCTTGGATATTCTAGGACCATGTGGAATGAGCATTTTTTTTTTTTTTACGATTCACTAGAGAAATCGAACACAAATCTAGACACAGATGTTTTAGTCTGTTAAGTCAGTTATGAATATTTTGACTTGGCAGAATTTTGTTTTATCGGATTTGACCTTTTCTACCATATGTAGTATTATCTTGTGCTTGAAGTTCAGCATTACTCAGTTTGTGAAGGTTTGATGTGGATGCAATTTTGGATGCTCCTGGTTTGATGCAGTTTTGTTTTCTTTTGGATTAGAGTGTGAAAATCTTGATGCAGTACAATTAAGGGTACTCGTCATTTTCAGTTCTTTAGTAGTACAACAATGATACTCACACAATAATTCAAATACAACACCATACACAATCTTTCACATACATATGGGACCCACACATAATAGTATGTTTGGGTCTCACATGTATGTGAAAGGTTGTGTTTGGTATCGTGTTTAAATTGTTGTGTGTGTAGCATTGTTGAGGGTAAAATTCCCCACAAGCACACGGTAACGAGTTCGAATTCCGCTTGCAGGTAATGTTGTGTGGTTTTTTATTACATGCTCTTCTTTGGTGTTTCCTCTGTCATGAATATCTCATTATCAGTTTTGAAAATTAGTTTACTAAATTGAAATTCTTCATTCTTCGTTTGATGCCTATTTAGTTGGGAAGGTACCAAAAGACAGAAAGTTTCTCCCACAACATTATCCCATAGGGCTGTGCAAAAATTTTGGTGAACTGTGAAATCGGTCCGGACCGAACCGATCCGTACCTATTGGATTTTGTTCGTGGATTAATGGTCCGGACACGAATTGAAAAATTAAAAAATCGTGATTCGCGGTTCTGTCCACGGAATTTTATTACGAAACAGTGGATTAACCGAACCGGACTGTGAGAATTTATTATAAATAAATAAATAAATAAATAAATAAATAAATAAATAAATAAATAAATAAATATATATATGTCTATACTGGTGTGATACCTGCTCACATCTCTTCAGAGCATCGTACTCCAACTTATCCAGACCGCTCTCGGTGCTTATTCTCAATCTATATCCATTATTGCAAGCAAATCATCTCCACAAGCATTTTTGTCACATAACTGCAACTTGTCACAGTTTTAATCCCCATTAACTATTCCCCCGCCCTAACTGGCTAAAAAATGATTAATGAGATAAAAATGCAAACGTTTTATAAAATGCCCGAGTAGAGACCGATCTCCGAATTGGGTGAGAGGGGTGCCATAAAACCCTTCCCCTCTCGTAACCTGGCTCCCGAACCTCAGATATCGAAGGTGATGACGGACCAGTCTACAAGCCTTTCTCAAATCAAACAACGTAGCAAAACGTTTTCGAGTTCAGTTCCTTGGGTGCACACCGCTAAAACCCGAGTGGCGACTCTGGATCGAAGCGTTTCTCCGCGCTTTTCAAAGAGGGCCGCACCCGATTATAAGATAACAAAATTGAAAATTTTGAGGCGTGTGCCCACAAAGAGGAGGTACGTTAGGGCACAATCTCTCAAGGCTTATGTTTGGCTTCAATACTTTTAAAATATGATAATTCGAGACCAAATTTGGTACTTCTTAATTAGCCTATTTTGTCTAATTATGGTGTGCTCTTTCTTCACTTTTCGGACTAGAAACATTCATAGTTTGATTCATCCCAACTTCCCAACGAGGGGAATCGATAAAACAAAAACATATATTAGAAGTTGAAAACAACTCGAAAAAGACAGGAAGTATCCATCGTAACCAATATGTTTGGGTCAAATTTTATTTTGGTTGATTCTTTTGAAGTTGTTTCATCAAAAAATTTATTGGAAAAATTAGCCAAAAGGGCGTTAAAATAGTTTTCATTTATGGAAGTACGCCAGCAAAATAGTTTTGAGTGGAGGTCCTTTAATTTTTTGAGTTTTTTAGTCATAAGGCCAAAACATAATTAGGCACTTTCATAAAGTTTTACCATTTTAGGGTGCACTTTCATAGAATACCCTATAGTCTTAGGCAATTTCATATATAGGGTACCATAGAGTTTTAGAAACTATCATAGGGTATCCAAGGGGTTTTAGGCACTTTTGTCCTCATGTTTGATTGCAAAATATGCTTGTTCTTGAGCTCAAAAAATGTAAATATGAGAGATTTTTGGTTAAGTCTCCCAAATTTATTTTGTTCATTCTCTCGTCAAGACATATCGGATTATGATAATATTTTAACCAAAAATTAAAAAAAAATTATAGAACAAACAAAGATGAAATGGCTAACAAATTAAGATATGTAGGTTATGTTTGGATTCCTAAACACGTAGAAAACTAACAGAACGAAAAAGACAAAGTCAAACGGGAAAAGTTTTGTAAAAGCCAACCATAACTTATATTTATTCTAAGAAACAGAAATTAACGACCATAAATGAGTAGTGAATGATAAGTTCCGAATCCGAACCTCGATTAATTCCAGATTCCTCAAGTTGTTGTGAAAATGTGATACAATGAAAAAAACACATATAAGATTTGTTTGTCGGGCGCCGTTAAATTCATAGGGCAAAGGGCTTTCAATTATTATTATTTTTTATTTTGGTTGAAAAAATGGAGGAGGATGATATAGCGGAAAGGAAGGATTATGAATTTTCTGTTTCGGAAGAAGGTGCCTCTCTTTCTTTGGAGTTTTAACTTCTGGCTTGTGTCCCCATTTGTTTGCCGTTTGGAGTTGTTTCAGATCATCGAGCATGTTCTCAGTCACACTGAAATTGATGCATGTGAATGCAATTAATGCAAGCAAACAAACAGCGAAAGTCATTCTACTTTGTGGACAAAAAAAAGGAACGAAACTAGAGGGAGTAGACAAAGACATTCAAGGCTTACTTGAAATCCACCATGCTAAAAGAGTCAAGGATGGTATCTTCGATCCTACGCAAATAGCAGAGAGAAAAAATGGAATTATAGTAGCTGCTGTACTGATGGGCAACCCTAGCCTTTCAAGCAGAGGTGACCCCTCCAGGCGGTGTTTGGCAAGACAATTCAGATGGACACAAAAGTGGAGAAGCTGTGATGGCTTACAATCATCCATATTTGTTCTGGTGCTTCTCCGGTTTTAATATAATCGGGTTTGTCGCATCTCTAGTGATTGTGATCGTGATTGAAGTCCCCTTCAAGAGAAGGGCACATCGGTTGTTGATTGCTTCGCTTATGGGCACAACAATCGTATCCATAGCAATAACGTACTTAATTTCTCTTGCTACGGTAGCACCTGGACTGAAACTGAGCAACAGAACAATCCTTCGCATTGGTGGAATTTTAACTGTAATTTCGGTCAGCATAACAGCTCTTTTCCTATTGTGCCTGATAGCAAGAACTGTGCGCAAGAAAAAGAGAAAAAATAACGCCGTGGAGAGGGTTGACGGACTTAGCCTTACTAATCCAGCTTCCATAAACGAGGCCAATGTTTGATTTTTTTTTTTATCTGTTCTTATTGTATGAATTTTCACGAGCAATTCAATGATCATGCTGGGGTGCATGTTTGATTTAGAAATTGTTTGTGTTATAAATTCAAGGTTTGCAAGTAGTAATAAAATTGGATTGTGATTTGCGATCGAATGTATGGAATGCCCTCCCATTGATTTGGCATTTTCTTTACCTTTTTTTTAACACCGGAAAAAGAGTTCTATCGATGTTAAATTAAGTGCATAGATATTAAACAGAGGCCGGGAAGTTAATCACATGCCGCCAAGACACCATAACAATAACTTCTTACTGGGAATTCTATTGCAATTGTATTCTTGATGAGAACATTACTGCATTACTGTACTAACAACAACCAATCCCAATCCCGATTCCAAAAGCATTACTGTACTAACAACTTTGTGCATCATACTAGTGCCTTTCTTCCTATTCCGCAAGATAGCAAGAATTGTGGGCGAGAAAAAGAGAAGAAATAGGGCGAGGTTCAACAGACTTAGCCATGCTAATAATCAAGCTTCAGTACTAAACGAGGCTAATGTTTGATTTTTCTCTTCTTATATTGTACTATGAATATTAATTTTCATGAGCAATTCAATAATCATGCATGCTCTGGTGTTTAACTTAAAAATAGTGTTGTGTTTAAATTCAAGGTTTGCAAGTAGTAATTGAATTGTGATTTGTGAGCAGTACTCCTCGTCTTTCCCTCATCATTCTATTGGAATATCGTATATGGAATGCCCTCCTATTGATTTGGCATTTTCTTTACCTTTTTTTCAACACCGAAAAAGAGTTCTATTGATCTTAAACTAAGTGCATAGATATTAAACAATGGTCCGGAAAAAGACATCAACGATCAAAAGAAAATATCCCAACTAAATAGACACCTTCTCTCGAAACTGATCACGAGCCCCCTAGACACCAAAACAAATTAAAGGAGTTGATAAGAGTTCAACTCATGTTTAAACTACAAAAAAGATATAGGAACAATAAAATGATTTCCCGTCCCATCCTACATTAGAGCTAGATTAATTACTCGCCGCATTAGTATTTACGTAATATATACAATATTAATATATGTTCTATAGAATCTAAAAGTAGTCATTCGTAGCTACTTTTGGGATTGTGCCTCCTTATATGGCTGACTGGCTGTTTTGGGAAGTGATTCCAGTAGAATCCATCTCAAAATTTGCACCAAACACTCAGAAAATGTAGAATAAGAAGCCAATCTTGAGAATCATGCCAAAAAATCCACCTAACACGCACATATTTTCAGAATCCGCCTATTATGCTTTTTGACGACGAAAATTTTTGTCATTGATAGGTCACATGTCACAAAAGACGTTTTCATATGGAAAAAAATCCCACTTTCTTGCTGGGTTAAGTAATCTATTTTTTTTTGTCTTTATTTAATATTTTTATTTTTATTTTTGCATTTGATTGTTAAGCAATTTTTGTTGGGGTTAGGATCTCATCCAGTTTGTTAATGTCCATTTTGGTCCAGTCAACGGCTATGATTAACTCAACTAAATCCAAAGCTTCATTTCATGCCACGTCCAAATCTCAGATTTTACTTTCAAAAGAGACGGCGAATGATAATAACGGAAGTTTGTCCACTTGTAGAACTTTTTTTTCCGTAATACGTCCAGCTAAGCTTTTTGGCCTTGTTTAGCTTAAGCTAGCTCTTTTTAAAAAAAAAAAAATTCACATATTTTATGTATTAGTTAGTTTTTTTTGTCTTAGTTTAATTTTGGGATCGGGTCCCCAAGATAAGTTGAGATGCGTGTAAGCTGACCTAAACACTTGAGTTATTAAAAAAAATTGTGAATTATTGATTTTCTCGACGAGAAGAATCAAAAAAGAAAAAGAAAAAGAAAAAGAAAGATACAAACACAATTTTCTTTTTTAAAAAAGAAGTCGCTCAATTTCTTTAACATTACACAAACACGTTCTAATAGAGAGTTGTCAAACAAAACCCTAGAAGATGAAAATTGTGTTATGTTGATGAGCCTACCTAGATTACAAAATTAAACATTGAATGTTGTTGAATAAGGTTTGAATGATGTCGGTATTACCCATTAAGTAATGATCGTTTAATAATATGACCAGGTAATATTACACAACTTGAGCGACTTTTTTTTTTAAAAATAAAAATTTTGTGTTGGGATTTTTTTTTTTACCTTTTCAATTCCTCTGGTCGAGACAACCAATAATTCACTTTTTTTTAATAACTCAGGTGTTTGGGTCAGCTAACGCGTACCTCAATTAATCTTGGGGGCCCAATTCTACCACCTACTTACAGGGTATCCAACTAAAGTCAGAGCAAAGTTTCGTATTGTTAGAAATAACTTATTTTGATTATGTTCTATGACAAAATTGATTTCTTAAAAACAATGTTTTAAGTTCATTTTCTTAAATGTTCTATTGAAAGACATATACAATATTGATACATCTCCGGCCACAAAAGAAATAATTTCTTTTGATCAAAACCGAAATGTGTATACAGCTTGTGTACATTTTTCTTTAAAAAGAAAAAAGTCTCTTGAAGTCCATATGAATCAGTTTGGATGCTCACGTGTATAAATTTCACAAGTATTATGTATTTAGCTCATGAGTAACTTAGACTATACATGATTGCATTGCTCTACACTTGTCAAAAGCAAATTAAATGGCCTAAGGCTCATTCTGTTGCTTTCAAGAACCAACGTCCGTAATTAATAACTTTGACCGACCGTGTTTCTTCTCCTGCCATTATTGACTTTGAGGCTTCACAATTAATACATGGGATCTTTGGAGATCAAAATTTCAAAGATTTCGACTCAAAGGAAAGAACACAACGTTCCTACTTTCTTCCATTGTTGACTTTGAAGATCTTCATTTAAACATTGCAAATTAGTTCACAGAAGATTTTGGACTCAAAGTCTATATTTGCAACTAATGACTCAAAGTCTATATTTGCAACTAATGAAGAAAAAGTATTCTGCTAGAAGACATTTGATCAACGGAAACATTTAATTTATTGAACGTTGCAAATTAGTTCACAGAAGATTTTGGACTCAAAGTCTATATTTGCAACTAATGACTCAAAGTCTATATTTGCAACTAATGAAGAAAAAGTATTCTGCTAGAATACTTTTGATCAACGGAAATGTTTTTGAACGGTCATTTTCTTCTTTGCTACAAAAAGGAAGTTTCAACAGAAGAGAACACACCCAAGCTACAACAGAGAAAATACACAGAGTATTACAAGAGCAATTTTTACCCTCTCGTACACTTCATTTTTCATACAATTACCTTGAGAGATTTGCGAGCAAATTGTTATACTCTTTGAGGAGGAGTGTTGTAATTGTGAGCTACAAATTCTATTATTTTTTGAGAGATTAAGTGTTTGAGAAATTAAACACTGGTTTTGTAATTCCAAAAACAGGGGTTTTGTTTTTGGAAGGGGTTTTTGAGGATTTTGTACTTTAAATCTTTGCGGTTGTCTAGCTCCTCTGGAAAGCTAGGAGCGTCGGTAATTGTAAGCACCCGCAAGGCTTATTGGTGTAATTCCATTTTCTTTAGTGGAACCTTCAAGCGATTGCCTTGGAGAGAAGTGGAGTAGGCTGGACCGTGGACAAATTCAGACCGAACCACTATAAACTGGTTTTGCGCTTCTTAACTCTCTCTATATGTTTGCTAATTGGTTATTTGCCTTTGTAGTTTTTAAATAGTAATTTTTAATTAGCAACCCTATTCACCCCCCTCTAGGTTGCTGTCTGGGTAACACGTATGAAATGACCCCAAATGATAATTCACGAAAACTTGACACAAACTAACAAATACAGAAAAAATTACTCTAAACTAGGACAAAAAAACTAACAAATACAAAAATATTTGAATTAGTCTAAAAAATAAGCTGGCTTATTAAGCCAAACATGGCGTAGTGCTTAGCTGGACGTATTAGAAAAAGTTCTTCAAGTGGGTAAAACTTCCGTTAACATTCGTTATTTCTTTTGAGAGTAAAGTCTGAGAGTTGGACGCGGCATGAGGTGAAGCTTTGGATTTAGTTGAGTTAATCACAGTCTTTGATTGGACCAAAATGGACATTCACATACTGGATGGGATCCTAACCCTTTTTGCTGGATATGTGAATGAAAAAATTGTTAATCGGATAAAAACCTTTTTTTTTTATAATGAAAATCAATTAGTAAAATCCATGAAAATTTTAATACTTTTTATCAATAAAAATGAGAAGATAAAATGCGTTAAATTTTTGTCAATGGAAACGGGGCCTAAACTAGTTTAACTGATTTCAGCGGACGCTCTTTCCCTTGTCTTCTGTAATTGAAGGCGAGTCGGTGGAAGTGGTAAAGATGGGCATTAAAGAAGGTTGTTGCGGGAAAAATCTGAGCCAATAATAAACAAGGTAGTAGTACTGGACAGGAGTACTGAGGCCCGTTTCCCCAAACTTCCTTTGTCTTCCAAAAATTATACTATGCCCTTGGGGCATGACCATGTGGTGCTCCAGGGGCAATCTACACCACACAAATATGTGAGACCACATATTTGTGTGGTACAGATTGTCCTTAGGGCACCACATGACCATGCCCCAGAGGCATGGAATAATCTCTCCTTGTCTTCTGGAATTGAAGGCGAGTAGGTGGACGTGGTAAAGATGGGCATTAAAGAAGGTAGTTGTGGGAAAAATCAGAGCCAATAATAAGCAAGGTAGTAGTCCTGGACAGGAGTACTAGGGCCCCTTTCACTTTTGGGGAAAAAAAACTTTTTGAAAAAGAAAATAATTTTAAATTTAAAAATTATATATTTATATAAATATTTTTTCTATCAATATGAATACTATTTGATAGATCTAATTAAGATTTTTTAAACGGTGTAAAAAAATTAAAAAAATATTTTTTATTTTTATTATATTTGAATTTAAAATTATCTTTGTTTGAAAGTAGAATACCACCTTAATTTCCGGTACATCAGCAGCTTTTTCCTATTGTACTGGACAGCAATAATTGTGGAGAGGGTTGATGGACTTAGCCTTCCTTGTTTTTGATCCAAATCCAGCTTCAGTCAACGAGGCTAACGTTTGATTTTTTATTTTTGTTTCTGTTCTTATTCTATGAATTTTCATGAGCAATTCAATAATCATGCGGCTCTGGTGTTTAATTTAAAATTGTTGTGTTTAAATTCAAGGTTTGCAAGTTATTGTAATAAAATTGGATTGTTGTACTCCTTGACTTTCCCTCATCATTCTATTGGAATGCCCTCCTATTGATTTGACATTGTCTTTACCTTTTCTGTAACACCGAAAAACGAGAAATTATTCGGTGCCCCAAAGGCAAACCACCCCCCGCCCCCCCCTCCGCCTCCCCCACCACTCCTTTCCCGTTTTACCTCCAACTTCTTCTTTCCAATTTTTATTCTGCTTTTTTTCTTTCCTTTTTTTTTTCTCTATTACCCCCTCCCGTTCATTCCTTCCGGCTGTTTTTTTTTCCTTTTTTCCTTATATATATGTATATATATTAAAAATATAGTTTAAAAAATAAATGTTTCAATTTTTAATCCGTTTGAACCGGTACAAAAATGTTATTTTTTCAAATATTTCATCCTAAATGGTCGTCATAAATTTTTTAATACACTTATTTTTTTAACTATTTTTTAATATATAAACGGTGTAAAAAATAAGTGTTTCAATTTTCAATCTATGTTACTAATCAAACTATTATTTCTTACATTTAAAAAATTTGTTCTTTCTTTTTAACACCATAGGTTCAAGTCTAATTCTAGATTTTGTAAAGTAATTGAGAGAGAAAAAAAAAGTATTTCAATTGATCATGTTTATCTGACTATTTTTTTTCTCCTTTATAGATTAAAAAATATAGTTATAAAAATAAGTGTTTCAATTTTCAATCTGTTTGAACCGGTGCAAAGTTGTTGTTTTTCTGATCATTTCATCTTAAATGGTCGTGATAAATTTTTGGCTCCAAGGCCTTTCAATGGATATCTTAAGAGAGTCTTGAAACTAAATAATAAGTCTTAGGGTGTTTTGTTGAAAGACCTTAAAAAGATATGAGTAATTAAATAAAGAAATAAATTAAAATAATATGATCAGAATAAAAAAATATTCACACCCGTTCAAACGCATTAAAAATTGAAGCACTTAATTTTTTAATCATGTTTTTTAATATATATAAATGGTCTCAAAAAATTAAGTGCTTAAATTGACACTCCGTTTGAATCGGTGCAAAGATCTTGTCAATATAATCAGAATAACAAGATCTTTGCACCGATTCAAATGGAGTGAAAATTTGAGCACTTAATTTTTTTATACCGTTTATATATTAAAAAATATGGTTAAAAAATTAAATACTTCAATTTTTAATGCGTTTGAACGGGTGTGAAGATCTTTTTATTTTGATCATATTATTTTAAAGAGACATAATCAAATTTTGTCTCTAGAACTCTCATAATTACGTTTCTGCTTTATAGGATTGCAAACTGATGGTGAGGATTTTTTTTAACCCAAATGTTGCCGTTTGTGGGCAACTGTGCGCAGCAGAGCCCAGGGCCAATTAAAATGGCGGAGGGAGGTAATTAAAAGGGCTGAGGGAGGGTAAAAGCGAAAAAAGGGTGTTGGACCGGGAGGGATGTGGTGTAGGGGGGTGGGAAAAGTAATTTACGAAAAAAAGACATCAACGATCAAAAAAGAACACCCCAACCAAGTGGGCACCTTCTTTAGTAGTTAATAATCACGCGCTGCCAAGACACCATAACAATAACTTCTTTTTAATGTTAAATTTAAGCGCACACTAGTTATAAAAAAAATAATAATTAAGTGCATAGATATTAAACAGAGATCGGGAAAAAGACATCAACAATCAAAAGAGAACATCCCAACCAAGTGAGCACCTTCTCTAGAAGCTAAAACAACGTGCCGCCAAGACAACCTAACAATAATTTCTTCTTGGGTGTTCTATTGCAATTATATTCTTGAGAACATTAAGTAGCAATAACTTCTTTTTGGGTTGCAACTACAGAATCGTGTTATTGTCCTGCTTTAGGACAGCACCACTCAAAGAGAAAGGATATCCACACAGACCGAAAATCTGTACGTACAGATTCGATTTGGGCCCATTTTGGATCCGAACTCTGCTACAGGTACAGCATTTGCTGCACAGCAGCCATACACAGATCCGTTTTGCGCTCGTCTCGGGTTCCACAAAGATGATCGGAGCCGCTCATTTTGTTCCAAATGCGTCGTTTATGGTCCCTGTAAAAAATCACCTCAATCCGATATCGGGAAGGGTGTTTACAAATCATCCAACTTTGCTTCAAAATTTAGGCTACCCGAGACGAGCGCAAAACGGATCTGTGCATGGCTGCTGTGCAGCAAATGCTGTACCAGTAGCTTTTCTGTTTGGATCCTAAGAAAATGATTTTAGCCGCTCATTTTGTTTAAAATATTATGTTTAGAGTTCTTGTAAGAAATCAATTCAATTGAATATCGATAAGGACATTTATGATACATTCAACTTTGTTTTAAATTCAGGTTTGAATTCTGTAACAAAGTTGGATAGTTTATAAATGTCCTTATTGTTATTCTATTGAGTTGATTTTTTACTGTAACCCCAAGCATAATATTTTAAACAAAATGAACGGTTTGAATTATTTTCTTAGGATCCAAAATGGGCCCAAATCGAATCTGTACTTGATGGTACAGATTTTCAATATGTGTGAATAGCAAAGCTGCTGCCTCACCAGAATCCAAAAAAGACACTACTACAATAAACCATAAAGATCACAGCTATTGACCGTGATTGTAAGTTTTCTATCACATTCTTGCTATCGTGATGGATCTGGGTGTGATTGTAAGTCACTCTCTTTTATCACAGTTATAAACCGTGATTGAAAGAGAGAAACAATCACGGCCAAAAGGTGTGATCGTTTCTCTTTTATCACGGTTATAAGCCGTGATTGTTTCTTTTAGGCGAGATCATTTCTCTTTCTGGGTGTGATTATATGTCACTTTAGATCACGGTCTATGACCGTGATTGAAAGTTCAAAATGATCACACCATCATAAACTGAGATGGAAAACCATTGCGCGTGATTTGTTCTTTGTATCTACTAGACCATCTTTTCTTATCATTGCCAAGTTTCGAACCCACGCACCCTTAGTTGATTTCCTAAGTCCTTACCACTAAGCTAGCCAAGAACTTCTATTACATTAGGACAACAAAAATATTTATACTTACTTCCTAAAGTGAGAAAACTTTTTTTTTCCCTTAAAATTTGCTGAATTTTTTGAAATGCAATTAACATGATATTAAAATATATAAAAATACATATATAAACATTATTTAAAAAATTTTAAAAATATGACAACAAATCTTTTGCTAATCAAAATTAGTTATTGGTCACCAAAAGATTTTCTTGGGACGAAAATTTTAGTTTTAGCTAATAAATTTAGTAGACAATATTGTTTTTTGTTATAGTGTAAGCTTTGTATTTTTATGAAAATTATCACAACCTGCAGATTGTAACATTATAGACAAACTTTAGATTTTTTTTTTTTTTATAAATTAACCATTTCACATAGATTTTGTGTTTATATTGAATTTCAATTTCAATGGTGGCTTCTCAATTGAATTTTAATCCTTTTCAAATAAGGCTAAGCCATAATAATATAATTACTTTTTACTTAATGTGTCAAACGTATACTTGGAAGACATCCGAAATAACTAAATTTCACTACTACAATAAATCATAAAGATCACGGCTCGCCCACGTAAAAATCGGGCACTAGTGGAACAGTTCGCCCGTCATCGAAGAAACAACTGGGCACTGGTGGAACCCAGTTGTAGAATTTGCCTTCTCTCTCTATATCTTTTTGGACGTGAAAATAAAGATGAAACGTAAAGATTTTTTGGGATGAGTGCAATTAGGGCTTATATTCTTACCTTTTGTCAAAAAGAAAAAACGAACTTTTCAAAGTTCTTAAACGACATCGTTTTTCTCACATAACTTTTCAAAGCCTGCCTAAATGCTTATCAGCTCGCCTACGTGAAAATTCAGATTGCGAGCCTAAATAGGTAGGCTTTTTATCTCACCGTAAGAGTGTGATCATTTATCTCACTTTTTTCTGAGCTAAAATTTTTTATCACGCTACAAGGGTGAGGTCATTTCTCTTTTATCTCGCCGCAAGAGTGTGATCATTTATCTCATTCTTTTCCGCCCTAAAATCTTTTATCACGTTACATGGGTGAGGTCTTTTCTCTTTTTTATCACGCCACAAGAGTGAGATCTTTTCTCTTTTATCTCGCCAAAAAAGCGAGATCTTTTATCTCATTTTTTTTTGCCCTAAAATCTTTTATCACACCTCAAGGGTGAGGTTGTATTTCTTTTATCTCGCCACAAGAGCGAGATCTTTTATTTCGCACTAAAAGTCACTTTTTATCTCAGTTTTGGACTTTAACTGAGATAAAAAATTTAAGCACTACTTTTTATCATGCTTTCACTGAAAACCGTGATCTTTGTGAATCTTCTTAGTGTGACTGTAGAGACCCGTAAATTTCCTTATTTTAATTTTAATTTTTTTTTTAAAGGGATAAGTGATGGTTTAGTGTGGAGATTGTGGTGATGGGTTAATGTGCAAGAATATAGAAAATGTGGGTGTTAGTGTAATATAGTGCATGTGTGTATATGTGTGTGTGCCAGGAGAGAAAATTCATTTTCTCTCCTCCCTCTCCATCTCTCGGTTCTCTCTCCTCTCCCGGCTCTCTTCATCTCTCTCACTCTCTCACCCAAAAACTCACCTCTAAACTCAAAACCCAAAACTACCAATCTCAGCTCCATCTTCTACTTGTGTAATCGGGCTCGTATCGCGTTGGATAGAGTTCGGTTCGGTGTATTTAGCTCGGTTGGGATTCCGGAAGCTAGGGCTTGCTTAATCTCTTTGGTTTCGGCTTGGATACTCGAGGTAGGGAATTCTACCTCTCTTTATATGTTATTTGAGTGTTCTTGTATCATTTTTTGAGCTTGTGTTGTTGGTTATTGAGATTGGATCGAAATCTGATAATCCTGTCAAAAATCGTCTGGAAAACACTCTCCCTACCGGTAGGAACTTCTTGCCTACCGGTAGGACAAGTATAGAATTTTTCCTCAACCAGCTCAAACGTACTGCAGCAGCTCAAAAGCTGCTCAACGTATCGAACTTCTACCGGTAGGAATTCCTTACCTACCGGTAGGTCAAGCACAAATCTGAATGTTGACCTTTCTGTTTCCAAATTCTACCGGTAGGACTTGCTTGCCTACCGGTAGGTTGCGTGAATTGGAGTTTCTACCGGTAGGACTTGTTCACCTACCGGTAGGTCTAAGTTCTACTGGAATGTTGGCCTTTCTGTCTTCAAGTTCTACCGGTAGGACTTGCCTGCCTACCGGTAGGAGACTAGGAGTTTGAGCTGCTTTCAGCTGCTTTCTTGAGCTGCTGCAGTATCTTTCAGCTGCTTTCCTATATCCTTCAACTCGCGTGTCGAAGCGTTTCATCGACTCTATTGGGTTCGTTTACGCATCATTTCTAGTGTTTGGAGAATAATACATATTTCATACCTAAAAACGTGCCCGATGGACTTGAATGAACTTAATGGGTTAATTATCACGGAAACTATGATCGACGGATTGACGTTAGCGGATTACAGATAAAATGTGATATGTTACCGCCTAAAGTAAATCGAAAACCGCAGTGAGTAGTTGATGCGTGGGTCATGGGTTTAATTTGAAGTAAAAGGTTAGTAGATTGCTTAAAGGGGAATTAATGACGGATTCAGAACAAGTGAATGATAAGATGACATAAACGGTAGCTATTCAATGAAACGAGAAACACGTAATGTAAGGGTTGATTTCTATTGAACCTGAAGCTGGGAACCAAATGTGTGACTTGGATATACGGGGTCCTAAGAACCCGGAATGAGAATCGGATGTACGGGGTCCCGAGAACCCGGAATGAGAATTGGATGTACGGGGTCATGATCACCCGGAATGTAAATTGGGTATACGGGGTCCTAATGCCCGGAATGTCTTTTGATTGATATCGTGATGTGACGATGTGAAGGATTTCTTGTTTGCCCATCAAGGATCCATAGGAAACTTATGAGATACTAAGTGGTTGGAACGTAACCATGTGAGGTGGATGTGTGAAGATCGAAAGATGAGTAAAAATGAATTCAAAGGACAAAGATAGGTTAATTGACATGAGTGAAGTGTTCATTTACGTTCTGAATTTCTAATATAGTACTTGTGTCTTATCCATGCTCCTTTGTTATCCGAAAGTCTATGTTTCATCGGCATCTTTCATCTCATTTGCATATAAAGTTTGCGTAGACTTTTCTACTGGGCTAGTGTAGCTCAAGCCTTATATTATTTTCAGGTGCTAACCCGGAACCCTAGCTTGCATTGCTTGGCGTGCTTGGAGTGTGGACATTATTTTTGAAAGTTAACCGAAGGAGTTACCTATTCATCTTTGTAAATTTATTTTAAAAGATGTATTTGTAACTAAAATTGTAATTCTTTTGACTCGGAATATTGTAACCACTAATTCTTTTTTTAAACTTCGCTACTTCTGATAATTTGGGGCCGTCGAGCCAATGTTGTAATATTTTGAACATTATGGACTTGGAAGCTTAAATTGAGGGAATGGAAACGCAGTGACCTTTTGGGTTCCGTACGGATATTTGTGAGTATTTTCATTAAGAAAATCATTTATAATTATGTTAAAAATTGAGGACGTGACAGTGACGCATAACTATTATTGTAGTAGTGAGAACTC
>CM033797.1:18829774-18862517 GCA_019656835.1 Rhododendron ovatum | reverse complement strand
CATCAATTGTCGCACTCTCATCCAAGGGAGATGAAAGCTATAATAACAATAGGTGGGCCTGACCCAAAACAGAGTTACAATCCTCACAAGGATCTTTAGAATTAGGCCCAAGCCCACAACCTCTATTAAAGACAACCAACCTCTCATTATTTGAAGGGAAACCACATAATGTTTTGCTTTTGTTTTTGCCTAATCATTGAAGGAAGACTTGGAAATATCTAAGTCCACAATGGCAAGAAATTTTGCAGATATTGTTTTGCATACTCACTGTGAACCACAAGCGTTCAATTGAGAGAGAGAGGGAGAGAATGGCGGAGGGGCACGATGAACCAGAGATCAATGAAATTCAACGAGAGAGAGAGAGAGAATGGCGGAGGGGCACAATGAACCAGAGATCAATGAAATTCAACGACAGGCACAGCTTTTGCATTTCCAAACACTGTTGAGTAGCGAGAGAAAGATCAATGAACAGGAACGAGAGTCTTTCAAAGAACTGTTGCATACCAATCCAGAGCTTGCCGAGACTCTAGATTCGCAACGACAATCGCTCCTTCACTTGGCATCGGCTAATGGACACATTGAGATTGTGAGAATATTAACACAAGCAAGACCAAGGATGTGCCTAGCTTGTAATCAAGACGGTGCAAACCCTCTTCATGTTGCAGCTATGAGAGGAAAGGTCAAGGTCTTGGAGCAGTTGCTTCAAGCTAACCCCCGTGCAGCTCGAGCTAGGGTGGACAATAGTGAAAGAGAGACTATCTTGCACTTATGCGTCAAACATAACGAGCTACAGTGTCTAAGGAGATTATTGTTGGACAAATACTTTAGAGGTGATGAGTTTGTCAATGCCAAAAATAATGTTGGCAACACTATACTACACCTTGCTGTTGCAAATCGAAGAGACAAGGTACGTTAGACCACAATCAAGGTTTTAGTTTGGCATCAATACTTTTGAAGTATGATAATTCGAGACCAAATTTTGTACACTTCTTACTTGAATAGTTTCATTTGTTTTTGATAACGGGATGTCCAGACCAACTTGCGTACACCTTAACTAACTCCGGGACGTCAAAATTAACGTCTTATTTTGTGTAATAGCGTGTTTCTTCTTCACTTTTCAGACTTATAAACATTCATAGTTGGATTCATCCCAACTTGCCCAAGAAAGGAATCGGAAAAAATAAGAAATAAAGATTTATTTAAAATCAACACAGAAAAGGAGCCAGAGTAACTAAATTGTTGTTTGGTTAATTCTTACTATTGGTTATTCTTCGAAGTTGTTTTATCAAAAAATATGAGTTGAATTTTTAAGTTGAGAACCTAGATTCCAGATTAATCTTGAAGTTATAGTAGATATTCCTCTATTCAGAGATTAATGTTTTGCATGTTTCGTATCTTAATCTCTCTCCCAAAAAAATTCATGAATGTTAAAAACCCAAAAATATGTGAAATAATAAAGAAAAACATATAGCTGGTCTGTGCTCTAACATTTTTCAACTGTGCGATGTGAATGTACTATTTACACACACACACATGCACCCCCCAATGATCCGAGAAGTATTCATTGAACGGTTCGATAAAAACATGACTAGGAAGCGCTTCATCTGAGCAGTTTTCATTGAATGGTTCAATGAAAAACTGTTCAGATGAAGCACTTTCAGTCTTTTTTTTTGCTGAACCCTTAAAATCATATTCTAAACACATTGAATAATTTGGATCATCGAAATTTGATCGAGAAAGGGGAGGTCCGCATTTTAGCAAAGTGACGCGCGTATGTCTTTCTCGGACAATTATTTTTATTTTCCTGCTGAGGTCATGAAATATTTAAAATGCAACAAGTCATGATACATCTTTCAAAATTTTCCTATCTAACCTAGGCAGAATACAACCTAGCTGAGACCGAAAATTCTTATCTAGACAATTACTCATTTATTTGGCTTATTTTTTTGTCCTTACTAAAAAAAATTGCATTTGTTAGATTTTTGTCGATTTTTTTGAGGATTATTGCTTTTTCATGACAACACAAATTTAAAATGTAAAAAATTATGATTAAAATCTAAATTTTTTTGAATAAAGATAAAAATAAGCTAATAAGCCAATTTTTTTCGTCTTTATTCAAAATAAATTGGGTTTTGGTTGTATTTATTTTACTTTTTAGAATCATTTTGTCATGAAGAAGTAATAATTATCAAAAAATTGATAAAAAACTAACAAATGCAATTTTTTTTTAAATAATGACAAAAAAAAAAAAAGCCATTTGGCTTGCTCTATTCTTTTCCCTGCAGTACCAAACAATAACGGATCTTCTACTTTAAATGTCCCCCACAATAGCAGTGATCTCCCATGGGTAATCTAAAATGACCTACGTTTTTTCACCAAAAATTTAGTGAAAACACTCTTAAGTTGGGATCCCAAAAGCACTAGACAAACAAATTGGCACAAAAGAAGTAAAATTTAAGTTCATACTAGCACTTTTAAAGTTTATACATGTAAAAGCTATAAAATTTTCATTATGTACATGTAAAGGTTTTTACAGCTCCATTCGCTAAGATTCTTATTTTTGTAGTACTTATTTCCCGCTTTACGAGATAGTTCATTCTCTTACAATACATCACATTTAATTCAAAAAATAAGCACTTTTTTGAAAAATTCAAATAAATACTTATTTTCCTTAGCGGAACGGACCCTACATATTCAAGGTTAATGTGAAGTTCTTGTGACACACACACACACGAGCGTATACTTCAGGATCAGGTTTCAAATCATTTATTAAACGATGATAAGATTGAGGCTATGAGGCTAAGGCTTGGTTCGTTTAGTACTTGAACCGAACGAGCTTGAATTGAACTCCAACGAGTCTTTATCGAATTGAGCCTCGAATAAATAGGAACAGCTGCAGCCTTACTTTTTTTCGTAGTAATTAGTTGTCTTGGAATTGTATATGCATATCATATATGTAACTCTCAGCTAGTCATCTTGTAATTCCATGGAAGTGCTTCTCTCTCTCTCTCTCTCTCTCTCTCTCTCTCTCTCTATATATATATATATATATGTATATATCGGGACGGTTCAAGGGACACCTAAAAAAATATCTAAAAAAACACCCAAAATCTCAATCTCATGGTTCCTGATCGAATTTTTATGATCCGAACCGTTCAATGTGTGCAAAATGTGCTTTTAAGGGTGTTCGCTAGAAATTAGCAAAAAAAATGACTGGAAGAGGCTTTGATTTGAGCAGTTTTTATTTGAACCGTTCAATAAGTTCCCTTAAAATCACGTTCTGATCACATTGAGCAGCTCGGATTATCAAAATTTGATCGGAAACTATGAGGTGTGTGTGTGTGTGAATAACAAATTCTGTCCTGTTCGTTTAAGGAAATTAAGCAAACAAATTGCATATCGTATATGTAACACTCTATGAATCATGTCAAAATGAGTTTCCAAAAAACCAGATTTGAAAAAAGACCGCGTCGCCCCGAGTTCCACTTGGTAAAAGCTTATTTTAGGTTGCCTGGGGCTAAAATGCTTTTGGCTTGACAGCAACAAGAAGAAAATTATTTTCAGAGAACAATGGCCTGATAACTTAAAATGTGAATTTACTTTGAAGATTTGTGATCTCTCACATTTAATATATGTTTCAGATTATCGAGTGTGTTCTCTTCAACACGGAAATTGATGTAAATGCAGTTAATGCAAGCAAACAAACAGCGATGGATATTCTCCTTCTTGGAAAAGAAAAAGGAACGCTACTAAAAGGGTTAGATGGACGCATTCAATTCCTCCTTCAAATCTGGGATGCTAGAACAGCACGTGAGGCTGATATCCTCAATCCTACGGAAATAGCAGAGAAAAGGAATGGAATTACAATTGCTGCTGTACTAATGGCAACCCTAGCCTTTCAAGCAGGGGTGGCCCCTCCGGGCGGTGTTTGGCAAGACGATTTAGATGAACACAAAAGTGGAAAAGCCGTGATGGGTTCTAACCACCCGATCCTGTACTCTTTCTTCCTCTGTTATAACATACTCGGCTTTATCTCATCTCTAGGCACACTTGTTTTGATGATGACCGACTTGCCCTTCAAGCCAGGAAGATATACGCGGTGGACGTTTATGACTATGAGCACAACAATCACATCCATTGCAATTACGTATTCAATTTCTCTTGTGGTGGTCTCACCGCCACTGAAACGGGAGCCGATATCAAAGATTGTCCTTGCGCCAGCAGCTTCTGTTATACTCCTGTTGTTATTGATAGCAATAATTGCGGGCAACATAAAGAGAGTAAAGAGGGCCGTGGAGAGGGTAAACAGACGTAGGCTTGCTCGTTACAGTGGATTTTATTTTATCGAGGATGATGAGCCATGAGCAATTTAATAATCATTCTGGTGTTTAATTTAGAATTGTTGTCTTTATTAAATGTTAAGGTTTGCAAGTTATTGTAATAAAATTGGATTGTTATTTGTGAGTAATACTTCTCGTCTTTTCCTCCTATCTTTTTATTTATTTTTTATTTTTTTAAAATCCAAAAAAACGCCTCAAAGGCTTTTATTGAAATCCAAAACATCCCAAAGGTTGAGCAGGAACCGAATTTGGAGCCCTAGGTTGGATAGAGACCTCAACATTCGGGCTATCCATAAGTACCGGGTACACGTCCATTCAGTATAGAAAAACAAACCCTTGAAGGGCAACGTGCAGTCGGCGTAGGGACAACCAAACGTCACCATACCAGAACATAACCTGTCAAAACAAACAGCCAAACAGGCAAGCCAAACTTAAAACAATAAAGTAAACTGAAAATACACCTCTTCGCTCGAGAGCCACCAATCAATCGCCGCCAAGAATCGCAACCTTTAAATCTCAATGACAGACTTTGGAGTTTCCCTACGATGGCACAAGGCACAAATTAGTATATGCGAGAGGAGGAGCGTGGAGGCTTTGGTTTAATAGGCAGAGGACTGGCAGGTGGCGAGAGGCGTTCCATGGCGGCGGTGGAGTGGTTGATTACTAAAGGAAGACCGGGCAAGTGGCAGGGCGGTATGAGTTGTCAGGGTAGGAAGAGCGGGCAATGGCGCAGCAGTTGAAGAGTTGCGGTGGGGCGGAGAGATGGCGGGTACGGCCACATCTCGGGATCTGGGTAAGGTGATGAAGGCGGCGGATCTAGGATAGGTGATGATGGTGGCAGATCTAGGGTAGGTTGTACTAACGGTAACGTGTTGATAAGTGCCAAAATATACATATTTTGACCCTCCAAACTACATTTGTTAGTCATTTATTTTTGTTAATTGATTTTTATTTTGTTCTTTTGTTGTTTATAGGTTGTTCGAGCCCGTTATCCTAGATTTTGGATAAAAAGAAGATTTTAAACAAGTTTGAGGTTAAAATGCAAAATGATCCAAAATCGAGTGGTTCCTTTATTATTTCCTGAAGTTTAAGGGCCTTTGTGTGATTAAGATTTTCAATTCCTATATAAACACTTTACACAATTGACTTTAGGTGGTTCTGGCACCTGCCGTGGAAAAGGAAAAGAAAAGGACGGGGCTGCTGAGCCAAGTTTTGTTCTGAATTTCTTTCTCCTTTCAAATTTTATTAGAAGTTTTGTTTAATTACTCGCACTCCTATAACTCAATTTAATTTCTGTTCTTTATAAAAGTTATTTATTTATATTTCATTAGTTGATATTTCTTGTTTATTTTTCTCTCGCGTTAAAAAATGCTTGACGATTTACTAGTCTTAAATTAATGGGTTGCCCCAAGCGTAGGGTGGAGACCGACGTAGCACAATATCCGGTAAGTCCGGAGTCGAATCCACAGAGACGGTGATGTGTGCTGACTAAAAATTCAGGTTGTTACTTATTTAAACGGACTCTTAGGTAGCCACCCCTTGTAGTTTGATGCTGAGATTAACTAAACTTACGAAATAATTGAACTTTTCAGATAATTAAAAGAAGGTATGGTCGTAGGGTTTGTAGCACTCGTAACATCGTAACCAGTTCGGATCAACTTGCTCCATTTGATGTTCTTAAAAACATTCAATTTTGGATTGAAAAGATACCCCGTAAGATGCGAAACCTTAGGGTCGCCGTATACCCATGCACAGCGAATAATGGATTTTGGACCCCCATTTTCCCGTTCACATAGGCTTCGACAATATCCGAATTGGTCCACGAGAAGTATTTTTCAATTTAAAATCGTTTTTTTCATCATTTGAAAAAAAGAGTAGTGTCCGAAATGGTTACGAGTGCTACGAACCCTACGACCATACATTCTTTTAATTATTTGAAAAGTTCAATTATTTCGTAAGTTTAGTTAATCTCAATATCAAACTACAAGGGATGGCTACCTAAGAGCCCGTTTAAATAAGTAACAACTTGAATTTTCAGTCAGCACATATCACCGTCTCTGTGGATTCGACTCCGGACTTACCGGATAATGTGCTACGTCGATCTCCGCCCTACGCTTGGGACTAGAAAATTGTCAAACATTTTTTGTGCCGTTGCCAGAGACAGTATTGTATGTTAAGAATTCGGGTAGTTATTCTTTTTATTTTTTTTATTTTTTAATTTTTTGTTTTTTGTTTTGTGTCATAATAGGTAGAGGTAGGCAATCTTCCATTGTAGGAAAACAATTTCCTCTAGCCTGTTTTTTTTATTGTCGAAAAGAAAAAAAATTGGCCGCATTTGCAAGGTGGTATGGAGGTTATACAAGACAATTTGATTATTCAGTGTCACTTCCTATATTTTATAGTTTGGCATCAGAAAATCATTTTTTGCATATTCATGACCTTGAGAAAACTTTTGCTAGCGATGAAGTGGTTCTTTTACATATATTCCCAGCATCTTTGTGTGATAGTGCTCTAGATTGGTTTAATTTTTTGAGTCTAAGATTGACATGGAATGAGATTGTAATACAGTTTTTCAAAACTTTCAATCCCTCATATAAGACTCATATGCTTTTACAATAACTATCACATTTCTTTCAACAAGATGATGAGTATTTGTCAAAGTGTTGGAAGCGATTTAAATCTTCTGTATTCTCTTGATCGAGTTGTAATTGTGAGCTTGGCAGTCTTCTAGTTATCTTTTGCCGTAGTTTAAATCTTAAGTCATGCCAGGTGGATTTTAGGTCCACTGACGAATTCCTAAATAAAAACACTAAAGAGGCTTGGAATTACCTAGATGAATTAACCCAAAAACTCCAATTTTGTAAGTTGAATGGAAGTTCTGAGAAAACCAATCATGTTGAAAATTTTCAAGTGATTAATTCATGTGTATTGGAAGATGAAGCAACAGAGTCACTTATAACTAACAAAATAGTTGGTTCACCTGAAGTGCAACAGTCTTCTCGAGAGCATTCTAGTACACTTGAAATGGATTTTCGTGACGCGACTCTTGAGGAGTCGTTGCTAATAATTGTGCAAAATCCACTCGTTCTTGATGATCAAATATCCCCTGCCATAGATATTGATGTCATCACTCCTATTGAGCATCCACCATTGCAAAAGATTATCACGTTAGAACAAATTAACTTTCTTGGTGTTGATAATTTTAATATGGTTTACCATCCATTTTTTCTGACACTCACCAACAACTTGAAAGTTAATTTGGTTGGGAATATGCAATTGATAGAATTTAAATTTCAAACGCGGTTAAGGCAATTAAGATATTCTAAGTATTTGATTTTGTGGCATGGTCGCGTACAATTTTTAACGGAGTGCTTAAAGTGGGGTGAGATGTTGATTTTGATTGCTCTTCGTAGTGTGATGAATGGTTGGATTTCACGTGATGGGAGTGAATGTCATTAACTTTTTGTGTAGTTTTTTTTTTCTTTTCTCTTTTTTAGATTAGCTACTTTTATTTTATTTTATCTTTTTTTTTGTGAGGACTAACATTGCAAGATGCTTCGTTCAAGTTGGGGTGTCTTCTTCCCTCAATACTATTTCGTGCATAGTTCTCCTTACGAGGTGATACCTTTCCCTTCTTTTTCTTTCATGTCCTATTTTTGTTCTTGTATTCAATGAGAACATTAAATGGTTCAAGTTGGGGGGAGGAATTACTTTGATGCTTTATTTTTTTCTTAGACTATTAGAATTCTAAAAAAAAAAAAAGAAAAAATTTAAAAATAGTGGGACTCTTTTTGCATGCGATTTAGCACTTGTTGTAATTACTTGTTGAATAATTGAGTTAAGGTGTATTACCTACCATAGTGATATCTGTTTTTTGCTTCGTAGTTCTACTTGCTAGCTTGTCTTAAGAAATTGATCATGGCACTCTTGTATAGTACTATGGCACGTCGCACGTCACGTTTATTTGGGCCTTGACCGCTTATGTGCCGTGACTTGACCAATCTTGATGGCTAGATTAGTAGAGACTTATGCCCGAGTGAGCTTTTGTGCCCTATCTTTTATTGGAGTTGTGTCACTTTAACTCTTAGTTTGTCATGGAAAGAGTCTATTTTTTGTGGTCTCATTATTTTTGATTGTTGAGTGTTGGAACTTGAATGCATAACAATATCTCTTGGATTTTGGCTAGTCACATGGATGTTACACCCCTTGGAGATGATTATAGGCATTTTCTTGATGTTTGGGTCAGTTCATTCCTTTGTTTTAACATGTATCCCTTGTGAGCCACTTTGAGTCTTATATATTTAGCATTTTCTTGGTTAGCTCCACTTGTCATATTGTGTTTGGAGAAAGGCAAAAATATAAAGGTATAATTTTTGGATGAATTGTGAAATTTTGTGCTTGAATTGTGGTGCCCCTAAAAAAAAGAAAACTCAACAACAAAGAAAAAAAGAAGAAGAAGAAAGGGACGCCAGTATGTTTAAAATAGGGGAATCGTGCTTTATAGTTGAAACATGTTGGAAGGTTAAAAGGAGAGATAAAGTGGAGTTGAAAAGTGAAAAAAATTTGGGCGCACATTATTAAATTAGCCCTAAGTTGTTTGCCTATTCTCGGACACGTGATGTTTTACCCTAACCTTGAAATATTTTTCCTTGCCCCACATTACAACCGAAATTAAAGTTCTATTTGATCTTTGGGGTGATGGGAAGTGGATTGATGGATGTAAGAGAGAGTTCCAATACTTGATATTCTATTCATGAGACCGTGTGTTCATCATACAAAGCGTTCTTTTCGTGTCTTATGTGCGAGGTACTTTGCTTTTCATTTACATAACTTCTAACCGTACACTTGAGAGTTCATACTATGCACCTTGTTTCGAGTGATGTTATTTGTGAGTGCAAGACACATTGAGAATTGAAGTCAAGACTCGGTCCACAGAGAGCGGTTATTTATTGGACACTTTTGGTTGAAGCCCATATCACACACACGCTAAGCCTAGGTGTCATGGTTTATTTCTTGACTTGATAGCGTTTGAAACTATTTGTGTCTTCTTATATCTTTGAGGTAACTGCACATTCTTTGCTTGATGGACCAATAAGTTGTATGACAAGTTTTGGATTCCATGTAAAAAGGTTCAATGTGTTTTTTGGGTAATCACTGCTGAAAACCCTCACGAGACTTCACTCGTCCTACCGGGGCTGCCCGGAGGTTTAAAAGAAATATCCATACTAATTAGTTGCATTTGTTTTGGTTTGCTAGGGACTAGTAAAGTGTAAGTTGGGGAGTGTGATAAGTGCCAAAATATACATATTTTGACCCTTCAAACTACATTTGTTAGTCATTTATTTTTGTTAATTGATTTTTATTTTGTTCTTTTGTTGTTTATAGGTTGTTCGAGCCCGTTGTCCGAGACTTTGGATAAAAAGAAGATTTTAAAGAAGTTTTGAGTTAAAATGCAAAATGATCTAAAATTGAGTGGTTCCTTGATTATTTCCTGAAGTTCAAGGGCCTTTGTGTGATTAAGGTTTTCAATTCCTATATAAACACTTTACCCAATTGACTTTAGGTGGTTCTGGCACCTACCGTGGAAAAGGAAAAGAAAAGGACGGGGCTGCCGAGCCGAGTTTTGTTCTGAATTTCTTTCTCCTTTCAATTTTTTTTAGAAGTTTTGTTCAATTACTTGCATTCCGGTAACTCAATTTAATTTCTATTCTTTATAAGAGTTATTCACTGGTATTCGATTAGTTTATATTTCTTATTTGTTTTTTATCTCGCATAATAGAAAGCATGTTTCAAATTACGGTTTCTTCTGTTTTATGCGCAATGATTAGTGAGTAGTCATCGGGGTAGGGTCGCTGGGTGATTAGCACACCGTAGCTGGTTCGGATGCGTTCTGCTCCTATTTCGAAATAAAAAATGTAAGAAAAATAATTTTAGATTGGTAAAATACTTCCCGTAGACAGATCCAGGCATTGTCGGAGCCCATGTGAACGGAGCAATGGGGATCCACAACTCATTCTCCGCTGCGCATGGGTAAACAGTGACCATAGGGTTTCGCATCTTGGGGGGTATATTTTTCAATCCAAAGTTGAATATTTTTAAGAACACCGAATAGAGCAGGTTAATTGGAATTGGTTACGAGTGTTATGAACCCTACGACCGTGCCTCCTTTTAATTTTTTGAAAAGAACAGTTTTTTCTAGGTTTTAGTTAATCTCAATCTATTGACAAGGGGTGTCTACCTAAGAGCCCGTTAAATTAGTTAAGCCCGAGTTTTTAGTCAGCATACATCACTGTCTCTGTGGATTCAATTCCGAACTTACTGGATATTATGCTACGTCGATCTCAACCCTACGCTTGGGACAACCTATTAATTTAGGACTAGAAAATCGTCAAGCACGTGTCTGGGTAAAGTGATGATGTCAGCAGACAAGGGCGGAACTACCCATGAACTGCCTTAGGCTATAGCCCATGTCTCTATTCTAAAAAAAATATTATTATAATTTCAGTTCAAATAATTTTAGCCAAACTCACCATTTCATTCAGCCCAACCCATCATGCATCCAAATGATTTCCATTGGCAGTAGAGGGTCAAAACAAGAATGAGTCTCCCAGTCCTCTTCCAATCGGCAGCTCCTAAACCCTAGACCTTAGTTGACCGCTCTAGGCTCTCTCCGATGACCAAACGCAGAGCACTAGCTGGTGTACTTAAATTGGTTTAAAATGTTGGTTCCTACAATCTTACTCTTTTAGGTTTAAATTATAATGAGGCCAGATGTGTTTTACTAACTAAAATAAATACTTGTTGGATGAAACACCTATTGGGACAAAGCACCCGATGGGCAACGCCCAAAACATCCTATAGGCCTCAAAAAGCCCAGATATAAACAATAAAGCTCAAATCAGCCAGGGGCCAAGCCCAAACCAAGGGCAAGGCCTAAATTAAAACCCTAACCCTAAAACATAATCAATGAACAACCAACCACCAACCCTCGCCACCACCAGCGCACCACCACCACTGGACGTCAAAACCTCCATCACCTAAAGAAAACCACCTAGCCGCCAAAAACAATACCTAGAACACCTTCAGCTTTACTTGCACCAACCCACGGCCGCTGGAAACATAGCCACTGAGTACACTACAAGAAATTACACAATTGCCGACTAAAATTCCCGACTAAACTAAATTTAGTCTCCAATTATTGAACAATTGCCGACTAAAATTGTTTAGTCGGGAAATAATTATGTTTGCCGACTAAATTTAGTTTTAGTCGAGAAATAATAATGTTTGCCGACTAGTAAATAAATTTAGTCGGCGCATATCAATTTTCTCCCCGAATTTAAAAACCAATAAATGAAAACAATTTCCCGACTAAACCATTTAGTTGGGAATATTAATATTTGCCGACTAAAATTATATTTAGTCGGCGAATATTAATTTTTTTCCTAAATTTAAAAAATTAAAGAACGAAAAAAATTTCCCGACTAAATAATTTAGTAGGGAATATTAATATTTGCCGACTAAAATACATTTAGTCGGCGAATATCTATTTTTTCCTAAATTTAAAAAATTAATGAATGAAAAACATTTCCCGACTCAATAATTTAGTAGGGAATAGTAATATTTGCCGACTAAAATTACATTTGGTTGGGGAATATCAATTTTTCCTCTCTTTTAAACAAAATTTCAAGAAAATCAATATTTGTTCCGACGACATCGATCACACGATGAAACCTTTCCGATCGAAACCGTTCAATTTTTTTTCCTTTTTAATCATAAGATTTCCGTAAATTTTTTGCTCGAGTGGGTTAAGGAAAGCTGTTTATCGGCACACAAATTGTTAATTAAAAAGAGTTTTATTGTCTGATCAAATGTCTATCCAAATAGAGTTAACTTCATTCTTGGTACGAATGATTAACTTCATTCTTGGTACGAATGATCTAATTTGTATTACGTAAAAGATAGATGATTTGGATTGCCAAATAAGGCCTCAGGCGGGGCTCAGTTAGTGCACTATAACACTTAAACGTCTCCGAACGCATTAAATATGTTTTTGATTATGTGGTCGCTGATATCGAATGGTATTTGATTTTGGTGACGATACTATAATTGGTAAGACGTGAAATCCTAACGGTTCAGATCAAGTATTACAAAAAATTACTAGGCAGTTATGTTTACAATCTATGCTTTTTTTTTATTTACTTGATGATAGTCAACTAAGTCTTATGTTGCACTCATTGTTACAGAAGCCACACGACCACGAGAAAAATATTACGATCGAGACTGTTCATTTTGCTACACTCGGTGAATAATTCATTCTTGTAAATTTGCGGCTCGATTAGGTTTAGAAAACCACTTTATAGGAAGAAAAAAAAATCCTTTTATTGAGACATGCACTCATTAGAATAAATAGTATTTGCATGCAATCAATTGTCTAATAAAAAATAATCAACTATAATCTCGGTAAGAATTATCGTTTAAACCATATTTAATAAAAACAAAAGATAAGATGGTTTTAACTGAGGAAAAAAAGACCTCAAAGTGGGGTTTGGGTGATAATGTTCTAATTTGTGCATTGAAGAAATAGGTTCTGTCTGTGAATATGTGATTGAAATAATTCTCTTTTAGTGTGTGTAAGTTCTAAAAAAGATTATGAACTGCAGTAATGAGTTTTTTTTTATTTTTAAGAAAGTAAATTTAAAGAAAAGATAAAAAAAAGTAAATTTAAAAGCTTACCAAAGAAAAAAATAAAGGTAAAACAAAAGAAACGAAATAGTATAAATATATTTATTATTGAAAAGTAAACCAAGTACAGCAGTGGTGGTGTGGTTAGACGCGCATGTGAGGAAGGCAGAGGTCTCAGGTTCGAGACCTGGAAGTGCCATATTCCATCAAATAAATTGGGTGGGAAAAGGCAAATACAATTCAGAAATGGAAATGTAATTTTTCCACTTTGGTCCCCTGAATTTTTCGTAATGACATTTGACGCCACAATAATTATTATTGCCCACTAAATATTTAGTCGGGAAAAGTTAAATATTATTGCCGACTAAATATTTAGTCGGCAAAAAGTTAACTTTTGCCGACTAAAATAGAAACCCCGACCAAGTTTTTTAGTCGCTAAAACCATACATTAGCCGACTAAATAAGATTTAGTCGGCAATTACCTTTGCTGACTGTCATTCTTCGACTAATTTGCCGACTAAATTATTTAGTCGGGAAAACCCTTTGGCGACTAAAAAGTGGATATTTGGCGACTAAAAAGTGGACATTTGGCGACTAAAACGTTAGTCGGGAATGGTGTAATTTGTTGTAGTGGTAGCACACCTTGAACAATCCACAACTGCTGACAACACAGCTACCAGGAAGCCCACAAAGAGGGAACGGGAGAGGAGGACCCAAAACCTAACCCAAACCGAATCAGATTAGAGCTGTCGCACACCACTACAGCCAAAACAACTGCCGACCAACCTCCCAGGAACCACCACACCCCACCAGGAAACCCAACCAGGATCGGAAAGCCCACCCAACTCCAGCCCATAGCCCACGCCGTCAAGAGCTTATCTAAGGGAGTTATGCATAAATTAATCTAGAAAGCTTCGAGAGCAACAATGGTAGAAAACTTAGGGAAGAAGAAGGCAATCTAAGATAATATCTGGGTAGGATATTTGTGAGGGAAGGACCCTATTTATACACGTCCCTTTTCAACAAATATCCCCATAAATCTTGCCACATGTCCATGTCCCTTTCCAACAAATATCCCCATAAATCTTGCCACATGTCCCTTTTCAACAAATATCCCCTCAAATCTTGCCAAAAAGGGCAAGTCTTTTAAAAAATGAAAAGTACAAATTTCGCTCGTAAGCCCCTTGGTACCGATACCTCCACTGTCTTGGTATTGATACAGAGCCAGTTATCTGCCCCTAAGGTCCTCGGTATCGATACCTCATCTGCGATGGTATCAGTACCCTCGCGTTTGTTTGGCTCTAGTTCCATTGGTACCGATACCTCCACAATTGTGGTATCAGTACCATTGCCTTTAAGCAACAGCTGGTCCACCTTTAAGCCTTTGAACCTCCCGGGCACCCTCCGGGGCTTCATTCCTTGGTTCTTCAGACTCGGCTACCCTTGAGGGTCGTCTGTGGCGTAAAAAATACGCCTTATTTGCATGGTTTTCCTGAAACATCTTCAAAACAACCTTACGTGTTAAAGCAAACGAAACAACTAAATTATAACGTCATTAGGATAAAATTAAGGACTTTAAGCACCAATAATGGGCATTATTGGGTGCTTATCATACACTTACGTTTTGACTGTGAGAACCTAATGCATCAACCTTATGAAGCAACCTTTTTTAATTTGTACTTTTCTCTCTATTTTTTAACAAAATGTTCAACCAAATGAGTGATTTCACCAGAAACCATAACCCTTTCTGTTCATTTTCATGAAACCCCTCCATCCAAAGGCTATAGGCCCGTTTGATAAAACTGAAACTGAAACTGAATGTTGAAAAATTAAGTACTGAAAGCTGAATGCTGAATTTTTTTAAGCTGAAAAGCTGTTTGGCAAACATATTAAGTACTGAATTAAAAAAATGATAAATTAATTTAGTTCCAATTCTCTCTTAATTTACTAATGGTCACAATGAACTTATAGTATTGGTAGAATGGTGATTGTGGTGGTGTTGGAGAGGTGGTGGTGGTGGTGGTGGTGGTGGTGTTGGAGTAATGGTGGTGTAATAGTGGCAGTGAGTGGTAGTGGTGGTGGTGGTGGAGTAATGATTGTGTAATGGTGGCACTAAGTGGTGTCAGTGGAATGATAGTTGTGCAATGGTGGCATTGTGATGGTGGTGGCAGCAGCAGCCAATGTGGTAATGGTGGTGACAATGTGGTAATAGTAGTGGTGGTGATGGAGTGATAGGGGAGTGGTGGTGATGATGGTGGTGGTGGTGTAGTTGTAGTGGTGGTGGTGATGGTGGCCAAGTGGTGGTGGGGGAGTGGTGGTGGTGGTAAAGTGATGTGATAGTGGCGAAGTGGTGGTGGGGGTAGTGGTGGTGATGACCAAGTGGTGGGAGTAGTTGTGGTGATGGTATGGTGATTAAATGCAAGTACACAAGAATTCAGCCAAAATTAAGTAGCTCAAAACTATTTAATTTTTTTAAAACTTTTTAGCCTACATTTTAAGTAGCACTTAATTTGTTAAGCAATGTAAAATGTCGTTATCAAACCTATTGAATCACTTATTACTAAATTGATTCAATTTTACGTGCTGAATTTAGGTTATCAAACAAACCCTATGTTAATAACTTTTATAATAAGGCTATGTGGACGGACATGTATCCTAAGGACATGCATATATCCCTAACAAGTTTTATTTGTAGTAGTTTCCTTCTCCTCTTAGGGTATATTTGGATTCAAAAGTGTGGGAAACACTTTAACCCTTTCCCGTTTTATCAGAGCAGCGGCAGATGTATGGAATGCCCTACTATTGATTTAGCATTTTATTTACCTTTTTTTAACACAAAAAAAAAAGAGTTCTACTCCATTGATCTTAATTATTTTTCAATCGGTAAGAGGGCTCATTTCCATCATATATGAAATATAAAGTGCAAATTTGGGACACTAAATCAATTATGAGAGCTCACAAGACAACTAAATTCAACAACTCAACTGATACAAGAAATAAGCTCATTATATTTATAGAGTAACAAACAAAGAAAGGGAAAACCCTTCTATCGGAAGGGTACGTATATCTACACATATATAGGTGGAGATATTCAAACTCTTGATCTTCTAATAGATGCAAAAGTTCTGACCATTGGAGCTAGTCCCGTTGGTTCTATTGATCATAATTTACATGTATAGATGTTAAACAGAGGCGGAAAAAAAGACATCAACAATCAAAAGATAACATTCCAATTAAATTGGCACCTTCCCTCGAAGCTAATCATCGACCGAACATTTTGATCACGCCGTTGCAGTTGCATGTCGTGGATCTTTCACCCTCTCTTGTGAGTTAATTTGTTCATGAAAAAAAAACAATTGAGAATTTCTCACTAAAAAAATGGAGCATTCCCTTTATGCAATTTCTTCACCTAAATGAAGAATGGAAAATGTGCATTGAATACTATAGTGATAAATTCTCGACTGAAGAAATATCTCGTAAAATATTTGATAATTTCTCGATGTGTTTGACAGTAGTAAATGTGGATTTGCTTTTAGGTGATATATGATGAGAAACTTTTATACATGTTTATATGAACTTCCCATCAACTTTATGTTAAAGATGAAATTTAGAAAACTGAGGAATTATCTAAGAACACTACAACACATATCACTTTTAATAGCATAATTCAATAGCATTCTTTTAAGAATGCTATAATAAAGGACCAACAATAGCATTCCTTAAACTACAAGGACCAACAATAGCATTCCTTAAACTACAAGGACCAACAACAGCGTTTCAAAAACACGGAAGGAATTTATAGCGTTTTCATTTAAACCTCGTCTACGGACTACAGTGTTTCGACCTAAATATATTGGGCGGAAACCCTTGGACGCCTCTGAAATTTTCGAACCCTCCACCAGGGGATGGGGCTTCCGATTCTCGAGTTTTGAATGCTGGAACCGACCTTCTCAACGAATCCTCCGAAGCCACTTGTGCCGTTGAGGTTTTCGTCGCCGGCGGAGGGCTTGAAGACCAGGGATCGGCGGACTTAGCTGATGAAGTCATTCGTTTTCTGAAATATTGGGCGGAAAACCTTGGATCCTCACAAACGCCTTTGAAATTTTCTCAATCATTGTTGTGCGAACTGGTTTGGATGGATCTGTTGTGATTCTAGACTTCTGTTCGTTTCAGGTTAGTTCATTTTTCTCAATCGTATCTCTCTGAATTCTTTTTCTATGCACCTGTCTCTTCTCAATCGTTTTCTATGAGTCATTTTTCTCTATTTTTCCTAATAGCTATTGGGTACTCTTCGATCCTTATTAATGACTTAGCTTTTCTACTCCCTTACTCCCTACTCGGACAAGAATGAAGCCATATTCGAAGAAGCCCTAACCAGGATTGATTCAATAGTTTTCTTAATTCTTGGCCAAATTCAAAGCTAGGGCAATATTCATTCATTAGCATGTGATATAATTTCAGGTTTTGCACTTATTATGCGCTAATATGGTTTAATAATCCTTGTTGGGGCTTACCGTTTTAATCAATAGCATGCATGATTCTAGGATTATGCACTTGTGTGTTCAAATACAAGAATGTTGCTCCTTATAGGGAGGAGGGAACCAGTGGTAATTGAGTGGCGGCGGGACAGTGAATGTTTGTGATAATTGGGGCTTTCTGTTCTATTTTCGATAAGTAATTGGGGCTTTTTCTTATTGGTTCCTAATTTCATGCTTTTTCTTATCGATTCATAATTGATTTTCTCACCCTATAACAAATTGGTGAATTATTTGAAAAATGACCATCTAGTATAGTTTTGTACAGTGAAAAAAATTGCTTCAGATTCCTATTTTTTCTTTCCCCATAGGTTGATTGCCCTACCTATTGAGCCATAAAGGTTAGATAGATATTAGAGAGTCCTAATTCTCAGAATATAAGTTAGGCCTTTTGACAACCCTTTGTATAAATGCCCACTTCAATGGCCAGCAAACAAGAAGTTTACTAGTGATTAGGGAAAATAATCAACTAGAATATGTGCACTTTTAAAATCAGAAGTTTGAACTTTAGATAAATGACACCTAGCTTATTAGAGTAAGAGTTCAGTTTTGACTTTGGTTAGCACAAACATTGTTGAACAGAAGTGCAAAAACATTGTTGGTTAGCTTATTGTTGTTTGGCAGGGGAAGCAAGGTTTCCATTATGCATTGATTCTTCTTATTCATGGTTTTCTCACATAAAACATGGACTCATTTTCCTTTGTTTTTGTTCTTGATTTCAAAGTTTGGAAGGAGTTATAGTTGAACATTAGACAATGGCAGTCAATTGGTTCACAACAATGGACATAGATGGCCTCATCAGGTAACTAATTGATCAACCCTTGGGGTTTCTATACATACATGTAGTACGTCTATGAACGGGAAGACCACCGATCCCACACATATATCTTTTATGCGTAAGTTAATAGAACCAATATAGAAGGACTAAAACTATTACTGCATTGTATTTAAGCTGATTAAGTTTTGTTTTTTGGTTGAATAAGCTAATCAAGTTATTCCACAGTTTTTCAACATCGAGTTCGCTGATGTCTGATGTCGCCCATGACAGGTGGAATTTGATTCTAATGGAAAAGTCTTTGGAGTGACATCAGAAGGAGAAACTGCAAAATGCAAAAAAGTAGTTTGTGATCCTTCAAATTTGCCTAGCAAGGTAATTAATCTTCAAGGAACCTTGAATCAGTAGCAGGAGAATGGTTTTTTGTTAACACCTTTCAAACTTGAGACCTTAGGAAGGAGCAAACTCCAAAATCCAAGGCCACGACCACCAGGCCAACCCCTTGGAATTATTATAGTAGCATGAGAATGTTGAATTTGAATGGTTTCAATTAATCTTCAAGGGACCTACTGTTTACTGTGACAGGTAAAAAAGGTTGGGGAAGTAGCTCATGCTATATGCATTATGAGTCATCCCATCCTTCACACCCATGATGCTCACTCAGTCCAGGTTATTCTGCCCCAGAAACAACTTCGTCGTAAGTCTAATATGTACGAACGCCAAACTCTTGATCAATTGTTTATTTGTGCAAATATGTTATGCCCATGTAAACCTTCACGGGATGGTAGGAATAGCACCAATAGAAGATAAGATGAGAGACAACAGAGGTGGTTCGGACATGTCTTAGGAGGGGTGATGTGGTCATGGTAGAGGGTAGGATCAAGGGGAAAGGTAGACCAAAATTGAATGTAAAGGTGGTAGTTCAAAAGGATTTAGGTTTGTTGGCTATTACAGAGCACGATTTTCTTGAAAGAGCTCAGAAGAGGAAACATATTTATGTAGCCGACCCCAATTGTGTTGACAATGTGGGTCCTGTTTTGAAGCTAACCGTGATATCGCAGTTTGAAGTTAAAGAGGTGGATGATAGTTCGGAAAGAACTGATTGCTATAAGAATTTGTTGCCTAGTTTATAAGTTGAAAGTGTGGTACTCTTAGTTGTAGAGACTTGCTTCTTATGTTTCTTTTGTTTGATCAAATTTTCTATTTGGCTATGTAGTAATAGATATATGTGTTTGATGCACAACAAACATGAGTTTTAATAGCTTCATTTTATAGCATTCTTTTAAAAATGCTGTGATAGAACTGCATCCTCATCTAAAGATAGCGTGCCCTGCACTGTAGGGGGGCAAAAAATCTTCCACAGCGTTCCATTAAATACATTACAGCGTTCACCCCATTTAAGAAAAAAGGCGCGAGTCTCAATTCGGTGGAAAATTTTCACCCGCGAAAATACTCGGTGGGAATTCTACTCTCTCCCCAATTTTGTACAAATCTATTTCCAGTCCCATTTTAAACCCTAACATACTCTGCCTCTCTCTCTCTCTCTAAACTAGATGGACAAGCCGATTCCCCTTTCCAGTATGGCGCCTGGAGCTGAGTAACGTCATCCTTGCAAAACCCTTCCGTCGTCGCAACCTGCGCTACCGTCTCTTCCCTCTCCACCTCCACGTTGCTGTTGCCGGAAAATCTACACCGTGAAGGGGCATCACGTTTTGCTAAGGTTTGGTCCTTCTCCTCTATTTTCCAACAATCTGATCTATATGGGTTTGTTCCTCTCTCTCTCTCTCTCTCTCTCGCGTGCACACACACACACCCCGTCGATCTGCCATCAACCATCAGATTCCATTGCATTAGCTCAGCCACTTTGAAATTAGAGTGATAAGCTTTCGATAATGTACAAACCCAGCCACAAACCCAGTTGTAGGGTTGGATTTTGGGGTTTTCAAACATGCACAAACCCAGCCACTTCGACAGCGATTATCTTAAATATTTAACAGGCATATATGTACGATTAAGCAATTTTAGGGTTGGATTTTTGGGGGTTTGTGTAATACCCGTTCCGAAAATGCACGTGCATCGCATTTGACATGACATTATACATCTCATTTGATAATTGCATTTATAGATTATTTCATTTTATATGTTATAGGGTGTATTATGTGAATGTGTCTTATTAAAAAAAAAGAAAAAGAGTAGAAGATCGTGGAAACAGGGGGAAACATCCCCTTTGTTCTATTTTGTCTTGGTTAAATACATACCCATGTGGACCAAATACATACCACCTCATGCTTTTAATTGGAGTCAATTGAAACTCAAGTGAACCCTTGGCTCTTCTTTGCCGCTGCTGCTCAGAGAGAGAGAGAGAGAGAGAAGAGGAAGAAGATTAGGGGAAACCTAATTAAGAGTAAGCCCTATATTTTTATGCTTAATTTCTTGTGTTCTTTGTTTTTGCTGAATCTGATATCGAAATTAAAATGGTAGAGGAAGAAGGATTGAAAAGAGTTTGTGTTTGGTTATTGATTCAAGAAGAGTCTGCATTTTGGTTCGATTATGCAAAAAAAAATGGAAACGATGCATATTTCTTTCATGTTTTGGGAAATGATACAGCCATGGATATCAGAATGTGTAGTTTAGGTTCTGATTAGGTCATGGGATCTGAGTTTTACTTCAGAAAATTCGTTTAGCCTATGGGTATGCAAGTTAGAGTTCAAACAGAATTGAATTTTCCAGGTTCTTGATGAATTTTTATGACCAACTTTTTGACCTCGTAATTTTTCAATATTTTTACTGGAGATGCCTTTATATGTCTAATCTATTGTCTTAGAATTTTAGGATTTTATTCAAAGTACATAAATTTATAAAAATCCGACACTGAGCTGCTGTCGTAGAACTCACTGTGCTGACAGCACCGTCGCACTTTACGGAAACGACTATATCTCAGCCTAGAAAACTTGAAAACACATTCCGCTTGTTTTGTTGGAAACTAGACACATAGGGCTTCAAAAATATGTAAGCCACGTGCCTTAGTTGTGCTTGAATAATATCAGATTTCAGCTTGAAGTTTGGCCAATAATCTGTTCTCTGGAATTCACTGCGAGTTTTGGGTCTGATTTGTATCTGTTTAAAAATAGTTATCAAGGTCAGAAAATTCTGGAATTTTAATATGATGTTCCTTTATGTGTCTGAGTTTTATGGTAAAAATCTCGTGGCAAACTAATTCATTGAAAAATTTTAGAAATTCGCAGAGCATAGCATGGTTGGATTTCATAGTGCATTTCATTTGCATTTGGCATGAGCTTTGGTAGTGAACCTTATGGGTGGAGCGTTATTCATATTGTTTTTCTAGGTGGGGATATCATAAGGACTGTCACTGTGACGTCTCCTGCTCGTAGGGAATAGATTCGGTAGCGGAGTCGGCATTTTTGTAAGGTGAGAATGTACAGCTTCAATAATAAATTGAAATGTCTCTTTTCTATTTATACAATTGTGGTGCTATCTCAACTATCTGAAAAGTGTTCCTTTGGTTTGAGAAAGTTTTTGGACATAATCTTTGCTTAGATGGATTAAATCTATTTCATGTGTTGAAAGGAATTATTTTTATGCCTCTAGTGCCAATGTTCTTGTTAAGCAAGCTTGGTTGTGGCTTGCCTATGGTTGATTGGCAAACTTGGTTGCTGTTTGCCGGTAAGCTTGGTTGTTGCTTACCCTTTGGTTGATTTCTAATCTAACTTGCTAGCACCTACCATTGGTGACAAAGAATGGCCCTCTTCACCGCCGCTATATGCGAGCCTGTGAATGAGGTCACGGTACCGTCTTAACTCTTGGTCGTGAGGTAGACGACTCGTTGGCACATTTGGTAAAATGATATACCACTATTTTGGAGTGGAGATGAAAGGTGTGAGTATTTGCAATGCTTTGGAACATGCTGTTGGAATGAAATTGCAAATTGAGAAAGTTTATTGAAATGATGAAAATGATGCACTAGGCGAGTTTTGGTCACTATTTAATCAAATTGATATTGGCTGGATGTTTTGACTTCAGTCCATCTAAAGTGTTTAATCGCATTTCTTTTTATTATGTTGCTAATGTACATTCTCCTGTAACCTTTTTGGTTGCAGTTTCTCGTTGAGCTAGAGGTCGATCCACTACAGTGCCTGACAAGTGTATATAAAGGTTGCTCCTGTAGATCTTTTAATTGGAGCTATGTACTTTATGGTATGCAAGGTTGGTGTGGTTGAATAGGAAGGTTAGTACTTTAGACTTGTTCAGTTGTAAAAAAAAAAATTAAATAAATGGGTTGGCACTTAGTTGTATAAACTGTTGGGTTTGATGTAATAAAATCTTTCGTTTGGTTTCTGCAGCGAGTTGTAGTTTATTTTACTAATTTATTTTCAAGGCGCTAGTTTCAATAGTTGCGCAGGCTGTGTCAGGTGTCATGCCACTTAGGGCGGGCCTTAGTCCTGCCGGAGTGGGGTGTGACAGTTTGTGATTCTGCATTGTGTATTAGAAATTAAGGTTTTTTTTTTTTAGGTCGGTGAGATTTTATAAACGTAGTTTGCAGAGGACAGAGCATAATTTATTTTAAATTATGTGAGCTCCTACCCTACCTTTTGTGAAACAACTATAAAGAAAAGTTTTGAAGTGGTCCACTAGTTGTGTTTTAATGTCTGGGTTCTAGTGTCCCTATATTACCTGAGTTAATATAATATGCTTATTGATGTCGATGCATAAATATTGGTGTATTATTGTTATTGCATGGATTAACCTATGTTTCCTTATTAATATCCTGACCTTCCTCGTTCTTCTATTTCTTGATTCTGCAATTAGAGAAGAAAACATACTGCATTGGTAGAAGTAAACAGCCAGTTCAGAGAGTGCTCAACAGGTTTGATTTGATTTTTGCTAGGATTGGCTGAGTATTTGATTTTTTGTACATGACTTACTTGCCCACATTATCTTGACATAGTGCCCAAGAGTGGATAGGTTGGTTGTTCTACAATAGTGCAATTTTAGAAGTCCACTGAAGTTTATGTAGTGTGTTTTTGTCTGAAGTTAATTATCAATTGATTGGTTGTTGGCTAGTCGAAACTAGTTGAAACAAGATTCTTGCAAAATCATGTGTTTTTTGTGAGACAAGTTTTGAACACAGTGCTTTTCCCACTAGGTGTGTATTGCTTCACCCCCTTGTTGGTTTCTTTTGAGTACAAGCTACAACCCGACCCTCATGGCACTCCCCAAGAGAGGTCCATTTTGCCAGAGAAAGGTCGACCAAGTGTTTTATCAAGATCATTATTAGACAATTAATGTTGAGATAGATATTGAATAACTGAGACTAAGCCATGAAAGCTTGAGAGACAATGGGAAAGAGAACTAAAGAAAATCAGGAGATAGAAAACAACTAATGAGCACAACTTCCCAGCTTCCCAAAATTCACTGTATCTCTGCAAAACTTGGCTGAATCAGTGAATAACGTTTGCTGTTCACTAAATATTTACCCAGTGTTTTTAGTTTTTCTGAGTTGCTGATCATTTGGCAGATTACTCATCCAAACTTTCCTTATTCAAGTTTAGCTTCTTGTCTGAATATGCTACTCAACGAATTTAAGTTGGCACGGTGAAGTGCACGTTTTCATTTTCATGGCGAAGTGGAGAAATTTATAGCCAATTGGCTTGAAAATCCTTGTGTTTCCAAAATTTTACTGAACATCCATAAAACTTTACTGAATCAATAAGCAATCTTTTCGGTTATACACACAGTTTTATGAGTCCAGAAAAGAATTCCGGTCTTTCTTGGATATGCTTAACGTTTTGCTAATTTTCATCTGGATTTTTAATTGTTCAAGCTCAGAGCTGGATCTGCCATTCCGAATTTTAGTACTATTGGAGTTCGTATTTGTATGTCTAAATTATATCGGGATAGGTTTTTGAATGCTTAAATCCTCACATTGGTCTAAGATATAGTTTATTTTCTTTTTTGGTCCTCTTGTAGATTGGCAATGATGTTTCCCAGTTTGTGGGCCTGCTTATATTGAACCAGCTTTTACAGGTCAGTTACCATTTCGGATATCCATTACTTGGTTCAGTTTTTTTTTTTTTGGGTAAATTAGCTTGAAATTAAAAAAAGAGGCTGACCGAATATCAGCTTGAAATTGAAATTGGTTCAGTTATTTGTATATTCAGTTGTTTGGTTTTTATTCGTCAATTTAGTAGGCCTCATTCTGTATAGTGGTTAGGATCAGTTGATGATTCTATTGTGTGGTAGTTATATCAGGCATGAAAACTATTTTTGCAAATTCTATACTTGTTGCACATTACACTTCAAGATAAAGGTGTTTCTTGACTTTCTGTAAGGTGTGAATTTACATCTAACGTGAATATTTTTACTATCTTTTTCCTTTCCCTTTCTTACAGACCTTTTTCTCTAATTTTGTTGTTTTGTTCTGTTAATCAAGTTGGAAACAAACAAATGAAAGTCAAAACTTATGTTCACACAATATTGATGTAAATTCTGGATAAATAATGGGAAGGTAACATGAATCCATATTTTGATTGTCCTAACTCTGCAATTTGGCATCGAGAGGTATGCATGGATAAAATTTGGCCAATTTACTTTACAGCACTACAGCGAAACAGTTTTGTAAGACTTAGCTAGCTTGATATGGTTGTTGGCTCATTTCCTAACAGCTTCAGCTTTTGGGAATCTTGGTGACAACACCTCCTGTCTCGAAATGCCTGTCGAGGGGTAATGTACATTTGGTTCTCTCATGAACTAACATTCTACATTCACGAATAAATAGTAGATTTTCAACATGGCTTGATACATACAATGGGCGTACAATCTGGTGGTTGAGCAAATAACCCATAAGAGATGACTAATGTAGTTCATACCTGGCTAGGCTATGTGTAAATAGCGGATTGTTGCAAACACATCTAAAGGCCTAGGGGGTTTGATTAATATTGGTTCTTGGTTATTCACTAAACTTTAGTAATAGATCCTTGGCTTTCATCTAATATGCGCATTTTACTAGTAAGTGAATGTACCTGCTTTCTGTACCAGCGAAGAGGACATGATTTGTCAATTGAACTTTTTGTATTGAAGCTTATTAAAGGAGTTTTTGGTCTTCCATGTATTCAACAACCATGTATTGGTCACCATTATGCAGTATTAAGTTTCTTTATTTGTTAGTCATATATTAAACTTGGGTCTTAATTGGGACTACACTGGTATGGCGAGCAGGTTTCAGATTTAAACAATAGCACCCTAGCAATTGAATACATTGTTGTTTTAGTGTCAAATTGTACTATACCTGTGGGGCATCTTTTCCTGAGCTTTAGAGTTTTCTAGAAGTGTTTTTGGGATATAAAAGGATGTCAGACAAACTCTGAGTCATTCACATAGTAATGAGATTCTTATGGTTCTATTCATTACTCAGTTCAATTCACGGTTCGTGTATCGATAAAAACTTTTATAGGTGACCTGTGAAACTTCCGATTCATGATTTGATTTGCAACTTGGGATTGCATTGTCTTTGTACAGTTGTGGGTAGAATAGTCAATATATTGGATGATGACATTGGCAAAAGATGTGGTAGTACCGTAGTAGCAGTATGATGGCAAGTTAATAAACAAAGCTCGATGCTTTTGAAGCTCCTTAGTTGAACAAGTTTGGGCTCGTGTTCGGCTTAGTTAAAAGTTTGCTTGAGATCTGTTGAAAAATAAACAAGTGAGATATCTTCAATCCATTTTAAAGCTTGCTAAGATTGAACAACTTGCAATTCATATATGCTCATTAGCTCGTTCAGTGTTGTTAGGGTTGTGAAGTTATTTGTTTTACTCAGAGTTCGTTTGTTATAATATAGCATAGATTTTGCTCGTGGCCATGAGACTGTCACAGATTTTGGACACAAAATATATATTTGTATACGACTCTTCAACAAGTAACATTCTTGCACTCTTCTAAGTCTCTTTCTTGTATTGTATGTAGGTCGATCGGTTGAAAGAGAAGATCGATATTTCATCACTTTTTGCTGGAGATGGAGATTATGATCTTGCTAGTGTTGGACGTTGAAGTTTTTGCATTGATGTCTCCTTTTTTTTTGTAGAGCCTCAATGCTCCTTTTTTGTATGAAGACATAGCTGGGATGATCCTCTTTTGTATAGCTGGGATGCTCTTCTTTTGTATAGCTGGATGCTCCTCTTTTGTATAGCTGGGATGCTCCATTTTTGTATAGCTGGGATGCTCCTTTTTTGTATAGCTGGGCAACTTTCCTCCTTGAAAATGTTAGCAAGATGAAGGCTATAGCTAGCTAGGTACTTATATTTAGACTTAAGTGATGTTAGATGAAGTCTTCTATTGCAGGATTTTGTATGGAACAATTAATGTATAAATATATGGGAGCTTCTTTATGGCAATTATTAAACTCGACGATTGGTTTTAATTGGTTCTTTTCAAAGCTTTGTATAGGATGCGATGAATGCTTACAATTGTATATATGAAGATGACAGGTTATAGCGGGCATAAATGCTATGGAATGTACCATTACTGCAGTTGCTTATTCATAGCAATTTTTGAACGCTAGGGAAGGTCTCCAATTTATAGTAGGCTTTGAATGCTATGGAAGGTCTCTTATTCATAGCAAGCATTGGATGCTATGGAATGTCTCATATTTATAGCAGACATTGAACGTAATGGAAGGTCTCATATTTATAGCAGACATTGAACGCTATGGAAGGTCTCCTATTTATAGCAGACATTGAACGCTATGGAAGGTCTTGTATCTATAGCGGACAATGAACGCTATTGAAAGAAAGGACTTTTAATTGCGTCGCCTAATAAGGCGTTCGTCAGAACGCTATGTATATAGTTTTATAGCGTTTTTGGCACGCTATAAAAGGGCTTATTTGTTGTAGTGGAAATAAATATTTTGATGAAAAATTCTCTTTATGGGGCTTCGAATACTTTAACACTTCCGAGTTCCATGATCACATTTGCTTTATATAACAAACAAGCGTGCATGGGAGCAAGAAATAAATTATGTTTGTTTGGTTGTCAGTTATGAATTATATTTTTGGGATAAAAAAGTTATAGGTTTGTTTACGTATTTTTTCGTCATTAGTCAATTTTTTGAACATTATTTTAACAAACACTTTTACCTTTTGCATGGAGATACACTATATATATTCACCCCTCATTATATGGACATGAATATCTTGCAAATGTGAATGGAGTAGGAGTATTTGCAAGTTTTTTTTAGATTTGTGTATTTAATGTTATTTATAGCTATATAGGTACGGGTAAAATCTTGTTATATTATTTAGACCTCATTATTTATTAAAGCGAATGGGAAAGTGCAAGGTGATTATCACAAGTTTATGGAAACTAATGTAAAAAAAATCTCCACTCCTCGTCGGATGGCTCCAACTGAAAATCGAATGTGGGTACGGTCAGATCTTAATTTGGTGAAGACTAATGTGGACGCAGCGGTAGCACGAGGAGGAGATGGCAAGGCACTTGGAATTTTCCTAAAGACTCATCAAGGAGTTAGCTCCCCCAGAGTTGCAGAAACACTCGCAATTTGTGATGGTATGAAGCTGGGTGCGTATAGCCTGTCATGAGTTATTATAGACACAGATTCGAAGTAGGTTGTTAGAAGTTGTTTACGGCAAAAGAACTGCCTTCTGATATAGGTGTTTTGGTACATGATTGCATAGCTCTTAGAGAATTTTTTATGTCTTGTAGGTTTAAATTTGTCAAATGTGATTGTAATCGAGTCACACATAATTGTGCAAAGAAGGCTTTTTCTAGTGGTTAGTCTAACCTGTGGACAACCATCTTGCCCATTCCTCACTCTATGATGTTTAGGCTTTTTGCCTACAGATGAACAACACTATTTCCTTTATGTCAAAAAAAATAAAAAAATGTAAAAGTTTTAATGATAGAATGTTTGAGGGATGATGCTATGGTGTCCCCGGTCATTTTGGGGATACCGTAATTTTTGGCATAACTTCACCATTATGAGTATAACTAAAACCCATTACACGAATAAGAAAATCCAAACAAAGCATAACCAAGTAATATCCAAAAAATCAACTAAGGCATAGTTTCGTTTACCTAATCAATAATGAGAGATTTATCCGCATATGATGAACCTTCCCCTTAATTGATCATGCAACCGCGCGCCATCTACGGAAGCCCTTTAATTACTTTTTCACACTTTCAAATTCCGTGTTCACATTTGCTTTACAACAACAACAAATGCGTTTAACCTAGCTAACCATTAATGCAAGACTCATCCAATATGAACATTCCCAAGTTAATCATACCACCTCGATCTGCTTAACCCTTCACTTCAATTACTTTTCACATTTTCAATCACCGCCTTCACATTTGCACTGTTACAAACGCGTTTTACGGTCCTAATCAACGAAGAGAGACTTGAAATAGTTAGGAAAAATGACGGCCAATGACGTGTTTTGATAATTAATATTTGTTATGATATTTTCAGCATTAACAAATATTCTCAGTATGTCTTTGACATGTATTAATTATTAAAGCATGTCATCTGCCATCATTTTCCCATATAGGTTAAGTCCACAATGGAAAGAAATTTTGGGTCTACTTGCCTAATATGATCCAGGAATTTGGAGGTGTTAAAGTAGTTGAAGGTTGTGGGAAAAAAAAAAAGGTAGTTGAAGGTTGTGGAAAAAAAGGTAGTTGAAGGTTTATTTATGTGTAGAAGTCTTTTTTTGGTGAAAAAAATTCTTTCTTTATTGATTAGTACAACGCATTATAGTGCATAATATAATGCACATGGGCAAGTAGGCCCAAAATTTCTTTCCATTACTATTTCAAGTCTTTCTTCATTGATATATATATATATGGTTGTCAAAAAAGTCTTTCTTTATTGATAAGGATTGCAAAACGCATTTGCTATAGTGCGAATGTGAACATGTATTTGAAAGTGTAAAAAGTAATTAAAGGTTTAAGTAGATCGGATAGGAGATGGTGTTGTTGTGCAGCACTGTGTTATGCACGGTGCTGTGCACGGGAATCGCATCCGCTCCGGTTTCATTCTGATGACCGTAATTGGAAGTATAAAAATGTTTGGCCTCTTCGGACATGTGGCCAACGAGCGTCGCAACAATCTTAATTATAAATTCTATCCACCGTCGGTGCAAAATCCCACTTTTCCACCATTGCTCATTATGGGCCCATCGAGTGTCTATTATTGTGTTCTAAACCGTTTATATTTTAAGACCCGCAATATAGTATTGCCATGCAAAAAATCAGGTTGATCGGAAGTCGATAGATATATCAAAATTTGAATTTTTGTTTATCAAATGGACGATCTAATTTTTTGTCAATAATAATAAAGATAAGCTATCTATTTTACAAAACAAAATTTAATTTTTGATACTCCTATCGATGTTCAATCAAGTTTATTTTTTGCATAGATAAACTACTATGTAGGGTCTACAAGATGAATGATTCAAATCAACAATAAACATACGGTAGAACCAAAAAGGTGATGGTGGAAAAGGGAAAATTTTCACCGCTGGTCTCAGCAAATATGAAACTACTGAGGAGAACGAGATTGAGTGAGGAGAACCCTCATCTCGGTCATGAAGGCGGCAAACTGAGCTGCATGTTTGGTTAGTGCCGCTCCAAGTTGGATTACAAGTTCTTGAGAAAGCATGATGTTGTGTGGTTTTTTATTACATATTGGTAATTCCTCTGTCATCAATCACAAAAATGGCTGCGGTACGCATTTATAGAATAACTAAAAATATTACAGACAAAAGTACATAAACACCCCCTTAATTATAATTTTTTTTATGGAGACCCCCTCGTATTTAAAAATGTCCATACAGACCCATTCAGCTATTGAAAACAAAAAAAATGCTAACTCCGTTAACGAAAAGGAGGAAATGAATAAGACACCATTTTTTAATAAGGCAAAAGTACATAAACACCCCCTCAACTATCACTTTGTTTCACGGAGATTCCCTAACATTTATTTTATACCCTTATTCTATTAGTCGTTGTTCTAATCATTTTTTTCGTTTCATACAATTTCTTTTTTACTTACATCAATCATTTTAAAGAGAATCTGCTGTATATAACCATAAAAAATAGCGTGAAAACTGTGGTACGACGGTAGCAGGTGCCGCGGTGGTTCTTTTGCTTATAAGAAATGAGAAGGGAAGAAGACGGGGGAAATGAGAGAGGTATGGGAGAAGAGAAGTTGAGGAGGATGGTAGTGGCAGTCGATGGCAGCTGTTGCGTTGCTTTTTTCATTTCTATTTTTTTAACTTTTCTTTAGAGAGAGTGTGTGTATATCTTAAAGAAGAGAGAAAAAAAGGTTACCGAAAACAGTGGTTAGTCACTTAGTCGGTTAGTGTATAGAGAGAGAATAGCTTACATGGAGAGGAAGAGATTACTTGTGATTGAAAGGGGGGAGGAAAATACAATCCTTTTAAATGTAAAAGTTTAGGCTTTTTGTCCATTCCTCACTCTATGATGTTTAGGCTTTTTGCCTACTGATAAATACTCTCTCCGTCCCTTTTTAAGTGTCCTGCTTCGTAACTCCAACTTATTAAAAAGACATTATCATTACACCTTTCACATCAACTTTTTCCTCCACTTTTCGTACTTACCCATCATCATTACACTTTTACTCACTAACTTTTCAAAATAAAATCTACTTTTAGGGACAAAATAGACAATACACCAACTTTTATCCCCTTAACTTTACAAAATGAAAAATTATTAAGGGACAGCCCAAAATAGAATACTGGACACAAAAAAAGGGACGGAGGAAGTAACACTCTTCCCTTTTTGTCAAAAAAAAAAAACATTAAATGTAAAAATTTTAATGATAGTTTGTTTGAGTATGGAAGGAAGTTTGGAAGCTTTTCTTTTCTTTTTTTTTTTTACCTGGTGGTAGTCTGAAAAGTGTAGTGAAAAAAAAGGAAAAAATATACTCCCTCCGTCCCTTATTTTGTGTCCAGTATTTCATTTTGGGCTGTTCCTTAATAAATGTCTATTTTGTAAAGTTATGGGATAAAAGTTGGTACATTGTCTATTTTGTCTCTAAAAGTATATTTCATTTTAAAAAGTTAGTGAGTAAAAGTGTAATGATAATGGGTAAGTAAGAAAAATGGAAAAAAAAATTAATGTGAAAGGTATAATGATAAAGTCTTTTTAATAAATTGGAGTTACGAAGTACGATACTTAAAAAAGAACGGAGGTAGTACTTTATTAAGAGAATTCCACGTATGAGAGAGAATTTAAGAGAGAGCTTGATTTGATAGATAGATAATTTCGTTTACTAATCAATAATGAGAGCCTTATCCGCGAGTTGAGTTTTGTTCACCCTCCACTTAAGAGGGTGAACATTATCCTCCTTTTTATTGGTTGAAATGATGTAGACCCTACCACAAAGTGATGTCATGCTTACCAAAAAGTGCATTGCATGGTAAGCATGACATCACTTTGTAGTGGGGTCCACATCATTTCAACCAATGAGAGAGAGGGTAATGTTCACCCTCTATTAAGGAGGGTGAACAAAATTGCACTCCTTATCCGCATATGATGAACCTTCCCCTGATCGATCATGCAACCGCGCGCCATCTACGGAAGCCCTTTAATTACTTTTTCACACTTTCAAATTCCGTGTTCACATTTGCTTTATAACAACAACAAATGCGTTTAACCTAGCTAGTCATTAATGCAGGACTCATCCCATATGAACATGCCCAAGTTAATCATACCACCACGATCTGCTTAACCCTTCACTTCAATTACTTTTCACATTTTCAATCACCGCCTTCACATTTGCGCTGTTACAAACGCATTTTACGGTCCTAATCAATGAGGAAAGACTTGAAATAGTTAGAGAAAATGACAGTCAATGACGTGTTTTGATAATTAATACCTGTCAATGACATTTTCAGCATTAACAAATGTTCTCAGCATATCTTCGGCAGATATTAATTATCAAAACACGTCATATGCCGCCATTTTCCCATATAGGTTAAGTCCATAATGGAAAGAAATTTTGGGTCTACTTGCCTAATATGATCCAGGAATTTGGAGGGGTTAAAGAAGTTGAAGGTTGTGGGAAAAAAAAAGTAGTTGAAGGTTGTGGAAAAAAAAGGTGGTAGAAGGTTTATTCATGTGTAGAAGTCTTTCTTTGGTGAAAAAAGTCTTTCTTTATTGATTAGTAAAACGCATTATAGTGCATAATTATATGCACATGGGCAAGTTGGCCCAAAATTTCAGGTGTGAACAAGTCTCTATTCTCTAGGTGTGTTCACGACAGCAAAGAACTTTGTAGTAGTATCCTTTGATTCAAACCCCTGTTCGTAGGCTGGATTCATATCAGGTCGATCTGGGGTGTTCTATTGCAA
>CM033797.1:18804674-18829674 GCA_019656835.1 Rhododendron ovatum | reverse complement strand
TTATATTCTTTTTGAACAGTAAGTACAAAAAATGGTCTCAGTAGTTTATCAGAGAGCACCCTTAATCCTTAATGTTGTGTGGTTTTTGATTACATGTTATTCATTGGTGATTCTTCTCGTGCAGTATAGCATCCGGGAAGAAAACTCACGAACCGGTCGGGGGACCATTTTGGTTAATTAGATTGATATGTCTGTCATCAATCTTATTATCAGTTTCGAAAACTTAGGTTACTAAATGGAAATTCTTCGCTTGATGCCTTTGGAGTTGGGAAGGTACCAAACGACACAAAATTTCTCCCACAACGTTACCCCACATCAATCTTCCCTTACACCCCAAATAGCCGGCCAATTCGTCATGCGAATACTCCCAGCTCTTCTTGCACCCTAAAACGCTTCAAACGATCAGAGAACCAAAACCCGTCCCTTTACTCTAATGCCTTCCATGCCCTTGAAGTTTTTGGTTGCATCGCATGTGAAATCTTCTCTGATTCCTTGTCTGGATCCACCCCTCGGATTAATTGGACTCTTTCGGCCATCAGAATTGTGTTCTTGTAATGCTTGAGGACTGCATCACTCAATGTAGATGATGCCTCACCAGAATCGCGAAAAGAACCCGCCTCACTTTTGTTCTGAAACACAACCTCAAGCCTACTAAAAGCACAAAAATACAGGAAAAGTTGAAAGTTATCATAGAATGAATATCTCGATTTACTTTATTGTATTATACTTAATTTATATATTGTTATAAAAATATCTTGTAATAATTATAATATTCGAATTAATAATTTGAATTTAATATCAAATAATATAAAATCGAATTAATTATGAAATTCAAATTCAAATTATTTCGTTTGATAATTTATTAATTGTAATTATAATTACAATAGATGGAAGTGTATATATATAACTTAGTATATATACTGCTAAGTGCTAAGGACTACTAAGTGCAAGGAGACTAATTAAGGAAGACTAAGGAATAACTTAGTATATATACTAAGTGTTAAGTTAGTATATATACTAACTTAACAGGTCCCTCAATTGTCGCACTCTCATCCAAGGGAGACTAAGGAATAATAGCAACACAAGTCCAAAACCTCTATGAAAGACAAGCTAGCTCTACTTCACGATTACAAAAGTCATTTATTTAACACTTCAAAATTCCGTGTTCACTTTTGCGGAGGAAAAAGAAAGACTCTTCCTCGAAAGAAAAAACAGAGAGAGACTTGGAATATTTAAGTCCCTATGTAATGGAAAGAGATTTCTCAGATTGCATTTATAAACACAAGCGTTCAATTGAGAGAGAGAGAGAGAGAGAGAGAGAGAGAATGGGGGAGAGGCTCAATGAAGGAGAGATCAAAGAAATTCAACGACGGTTGAATAGCAATAGAGAGATCAATGAACAGGAACGAGAGTCTTTCAAACATCTCTTGCATACCAATGCAGAGCTTTTGACAGCTCTAGATTCGCAACAACAATCCCTCCTTCACTTGGCATCGGCTAATGGACACATTGAGATTGTCAAAATATTAACTGAGATGAGATCACAGATGTGTCTAGCTCGTAACCGAGTCGGTGCAAACCCTCTTCAAACTGCAGCTATGGAAGGAAAGGTCGAGGTCTTGGAGCAGTTGCTTCGAGCTAACCCCCATGCAGCTCGAGCTAGGGTGGATAATAGCGAAAGAGAGACTATCTTACACATATGCGTCAAATATAATCAGCCACGTTGTCTAGACATATTGTTGGGGCAATACTTTAGAGATGATGAGTTTGTCAATGCCAAAGATAATGCTGGCAACACTATACTACACCTTCTTGTTGCGTATCAAAGAGACGAGGTACATTAGACCACAATCAAGGTTTTAGTTTGGCGTCAATACTTTTGAAGAATGATAATTCGAAACCAAATTTTGTACTTCTTACTTGAATAGTTTCATTTGTTTTTAATCTTGAAGTTCTAGTAGATATTCCTCTATTCAGAGATTAATGTTTTGCATGTTTCGTACGTATCTTAATCTCTCTCCCAAAAAAATTCATGAATGTTAAAAACAACATATGTGAAATAATAAAGAAAAACATATAAGTGGTCTGTGCTCTATAACATTTTTCAACTGTGCAATGTGAATGTACTATTTACACACACGCACCCCCCAATGATCTGAGCAGTATTCATTGAACAGTTCGATGAAAAACATGATCGGGATGTACTTCATCTGAGCAGTTTTCATTTGAACGGTTCGATGAAAAACTGCTTGGATGAAGCACATCCCGGTCTTCTTCTTTTTTTTTTCCTTGAATCCTTAAAATCACATTCTAAACACATTGAATAGTTTGGATCATCGAAATTTGATCGATAAAGGAGAAGTCCGCATTTTAGCAAAGTAATGCATGCATGTCTTTCTCGGACAATTATTATTATTTTTTTTTTGATAAGGTCATGAAATATTTAAAATGCAACAAGTCAGGATACATCTTTCAAAATTTTCCTATCTAACATAGGCGGAATACAACCTGGCTGAGACCAAAAATTCTTATCCAAACAATTACTCATTTATTTGGCTTTTTTTTTTCTCCTTATTAAAAAAATTACATTTGTTAGTTTTTTATCTTTTTTTTTTTTTTGAGGATTATTGCTTTTTCATGACAATACAAATTTAAAATGTAAAAAACTATGATTAAAATCTAAAATTTTTTGAATAAAGACAAAAATAAGTTAATAAGCCAATTTTTTTGTCTTTATTCAAAACAAATTGGGTTTTGATCGTATTTTTTTAATTTTTAGAATCCTCTCGTCATGAAGAAGTAATAATCCTCAAAAAATCGATAAAAAACTAACAAGTGCAATTTTTTTTTGAATAATGACAAAAAAAAAAAAAGAAGCCATTTGGCTTGCTCTATTCTTTTCCCTACAATACCAAACAATAATCGATCTTCTACTTTAAATGTCCTCCACAATACTAGTGATCCCCCACGGATAATCTAAAATGACCTACATTTTTTCACCAAAAATTTAGTGAAAACACTCATTTATTTGGCTTATTTTTTTTGTCCTTATTAAAAAAAATTGCATTTGTTAGTTTTTTGTCGATTTTTTTGAGGATTATTGATTTTTCATGATGACACAAATTTAAATTGTAAAAAATTATGATTAAAATCTAAAATTTTCTGAATAAAGACAAAAAATAAGTTAATAAGCCAATTTTTCATCTTTATTCAAAACAAATTGGGTTTTGATCATATTTTTTTTAATTTTTAGAATCCTCTCGTCATGAAGAAGCAATAATCCTCAAAAAAAATTCATTATGTACATGTAAAGGTTTATACATGTAAAAGCTATAAAATTTTCATTATGTACGTGTAAAGGTTTATATAGTCCCGTTTCACTAAAATTCTTATTGTTGTAGTACTTATTTTTCGCTTTACGAGATAGTTCATTCTCTTACAATACATCACTTTTAATTCAAAAAATAAGTACTTATTTGAAAATTTCAAATATATACTTACTCCATCCGTCCATTTTTAAGTGTCCTGCTTCGTAACTCCAACTTACAGTATTAAAAAGACATTATCATTACACCTTTCACATCAACTTTTTTCTCCACTTTCTCTACTTACCCATCATCATTACACTTTTACTCACTAACTTTTCAAAATGAAATCTACTTTTAAGGACAAAATAGACAATGCACCAACCTTTACCTTGCTAACTTTATAAAATGGATACTTATTAAGGGACAGTCCAAAATGGAATACTGGACACAAAATAAGGGATGGAGGGAGTATTTTCCTTAGCGGAACGGACCCTACATATTCAAGGTTAATGTGAAGTTCTTGTGACGTCACACACACGAGCGTATACATCAGGTTCAGGTTCGGATCATTTATTAAACGATAAGATTGAGGCTAAGGTTTGGTTTGTTTAGTACTCAAACCGAACGAGCCTGAATTGAGCTCCAACGAGCCTTTATCGAATTGAACCTTGAATAAGTAAGGAACAGCTGCAGCCCTACTTTTTTTCGTAGTAATTAGTTGTCTTGGATTTGTATATGCATATCTTATATGTAACTCTCAGTCATCTTGTAATTCCATGGAAGTGCTTTTCTCTCTTACTTCTATATATATATATATATATATATATGTGAATAGAAAAATATGTACTGTTTGTTTAAGGAAATTAAGCAAACAAATTGCAAGTGCCACCGTTTCTTGCACTTATGAATGTCGATTGACACACATTAACACTCTATGAATCGTGTCAAAATGAGTTTCCAAAAAACCAGATTTGAAACTTACTTTTTCGAAAAGACCCCGATCGAGTTCCACTTGGTAAAAACTTATTTTAGGTTGCCTGGGGCTAAAATGCTTGTGGCTTGACAGCCACAAGAAGAAAATTATTTTCAGAGAACAATGGCCTGACAACTTAAAATGTGAATTTACTTTGAAGATTTGTGATCTCTCACATTTATTAATAGATGTTTCAGATTGTCTGGTATGTTCTCTCCAGCACGAAAATTGATGTAAATGCAGTTAATACAAGCAAACAAACAGCAATGGACATTCTACTTAAGGGAAAAGAGAAGGGAACGCGACTAGAAGGATTAGACAGAGAAATTCAAATATCACTTGAAATCTTCGATGCTAAAACAGCACGGGAGGCTGATATCCTCGATCCTATGGAAATAGCAGAGAAAAGGAATGGTATTTTAGTTGCTGCTGCACTAATGGCAACCTTAGGCTTTCAAGCAGGGGTGGCCCCTCCGGGCGGTGTTTGGCAGGACGATTCAGATGGACACCAAAGTGGAAAAGCCATGATGGCTTTGAATCACCCGATTCTGTACTCTTTCTTCCTCTGTTATAACATACTCGGCTTTATCTCATCTCTAGTCACACTCGTTTTGATGATCACTGACATGCCCTTCAAGCCAGGAAGATATTCGCGGTGGATGTTTATCACTATGAGCACAACAATCACATCCATCGCAATATCGTATTCGATTTCTCTTGTGGTGGTCTCGCCGCCAATGAGACAGGAGCCCATGACAAAGATTGCCCTTGCGCCAGCAGCTTCTGTCATACTCCTGTTGTTATTGATAGCAATAATTGCGGGCAACATAAAGAGAGTAAACAGGGCCGTGAAAAGTGTTGCACGGGCCGTGTTGCATTGCTGCAGGGCGATTGTTCTCTGTGTCCTGGAGTCGGCTAAGTCGGCCGTGCAGAATTGCAGACGTCGGGCCGTTAATCGAGTTTAAGTAAACGAGGCTAATGTTTGATTTTATGTTCTTATATATATAATGTGTGGATTCTCATTAGGAATTTAGTAATCATTGCGGTGTTTAATTTAAAATTGTTGTCTTTATTAAATGTAAGGTATGCATGTTATTGTAATAAAATTGGATTGTTATTTGTGCGTAACACTCCTCGTCTTACCCCTCATCATTCTATTGAAATGTATTGAATGCTTTCTTATAGATCTAGCAATTTCTTTACCTTTTTTTTGAGCACAGAAAAAGAGTTCAATTAATCTTAAATCTTAAACTAAGTATAAAGTATATCGATAGTAAACAGGGAGGCCGGGTGTTATCAAAATTCTTGTTTTCTTTCCAATCGACGGAGAATCGATGGGAAAATCGTATCGTAAGTTTGCTGGAATGTGGGTGTGGAAAGTGGAGTTTGGTTCCTTGCCGTATTTCAGGACTTCTTTGGAAACAAACAATGAAGTGGATGGAATATGGAAGAAGATTAACAAAATGGACTTTATTAACCCTCAAAGTAGAAGAACAATCAATCGAGATGATTGAGTGAACGATTACAAATTAATTCTACTCCTAGAAAAGAAAAGATAAAGGCCTGATTGGCGTTGTTTGTGTGTCTAAAACTGCTAATAACTTGTACTTAAATAGGCCTATTACATTTAAATTCAAATCTTCCCTCCAAAGCGGCAGTTGATAATTCCTTGAATTCTGATCGTGAACTTCCTTCAACTGCCGATCATGCCCACGTTGAGGAAATTATCTCGTTGATTGCGGTTTTCATCCTCCACAATCGTGGAGTCATGGGATCTGCCATCATTTGACATTTGTCACCTGATCGACGGTCAAAAGTGTTACAAGAATATGCCACGTGTAGGCCAATCGACGGACAAGCCTTTTTATGGTTTCACCATCGATTTACCTTCATTCAGAATTACTAAGTTAAGTCCATGCTAATATCACATTTGCCTATTTTTACCCCTGCCACGTGTCACCTAATCGACGGGTAAAAATATAAACATTATTTGTGGTACAAACAATGCCCCCCTTATTTGTTTGAGTTAAAAGAAATCGTTTAACTCGAATAAATAATTCCTCCACCTTTTCCAAAAGGCGTGATTAGCACACGGGGTTCTTGCAACGTATATATATTCTCTTGTTTGTAAAAATTAGGGCATCGTTTGAAACCATCAACGCCTGAATCGATGGCGCGCAAGAAAGCTCCCCAAGGCAAAGCAATGGCCTCCAAAGCTTCCTCAAAATCGTCAACTCCTCGGTCAACTCAAAAGAAAACATCGAGCCCTCAGACAACGGAAACCCCGACTGAGTCCTATCCTCCAAGGTATCCCCAATGCCTACGGGAGGCACCACAGTTTCCTCTCTATTTTATCCCTGTAGTTGGTTGTTCCTCTAGGTTCATACTGGGCCCTATTTATGCTCCAAATCCTCCTGATTCGCTACCAACCTTCTATCCAGTGAATTTTGATGAACCCTTGCTTCTTTCGCTCCCTGGTCTCCATCGCACTGGTTGGAATACCAAAGGGACAATCCGATCATGGCCTTCTGTATTCCCATCTTGGATAAAGTGGGTAGACCGCATGAGGGGGTACTTACACCTCTCGTGGCGTGCCATGGGAATCTACGAATCCATAGATTTGTCCACACAGGCTTTTGAGTTTAACCCTAATTTGATCGCTGCTGCTGCCTGTTTTTGGTCCGTTTCATCCAACACTTTTGTTTTTCCGTACGGCCCTATGAGTCCCACAGTTTTGGACGTTGCTCACTTGACTGGTCTACCATGTATAGGTGCAGAAGTTAACGCTGCCTTGGATCACCGTCCTTGTAATCCACCATTTGAGACCTCTACAGATAGTTCATGGAGTTATTCGAACTTTATATCCCTTTTTTGCACTTCTGATCTCAGAGAGCCATCATTTACTGAGAAAGTAGCATTCTATTTGTACTGGCTCAATAAATACATGCTATGTGTGTCTGGTTTAAAGATCACTAAAGAATATGTCCGTTTGGCCATTTGTTTGGCTCAGGAGGCCCAACTTGCTTTGGCTCCCTTTATACTAGGGACATTATACAAAGGGCTGTGGACATTTACAAATAACAAGATCACCAGTAACTGTGGTGGCCCTTTTTGGATTATCCAGGCATGGCTGTATGCCTACTTTCCATTCCTTAAACCCTTGAGCTATTTTCCAAGAAGGAGAGATGGGGGTAAATGCTTGAGCTACGCGGAATATTTTTTAGCTCATGAGCCTAGACATGAGGATTCATCTTTTAAGAGGTACTTTACAGCTCTTCATAGCCCTCTACTCGAGGAATATCCTACTTGGCTGCCTTTCAAGGATTGTAAGTACTCGTCATCACGGATGATTGAACCCATCCTCAAATTTCTGGTGCCAGCCCAAACAGTTAATGAATTTTGGGCTAGTATTTTGATATCGAGGTTCCTGTCAATAGGATTTTCCCCGTCGACCACACGTTTCTCCAATTGCAGCTTTGAGATTTACATGCCAAATCAGTGTGCGAGGCAGTTTGGTCTAACACAAGGGATCCCTGTCCCTCATTCTCATCCGAGGATTAAGGACTTAGCCAAGACGAGGCCAGTGGTGACCCAAACTTCTCTAATCACAGAACTGATTGGACAGTTCCAAGGCATCAAGGCCAGTTTCCAGCTTGCAAGCTTTGTGGCCGAACCTTCTCATACTCCAGAATTTAAATTGTTTTGGGATTGCATTAAACCTACCATCTTTAACAAGGATTTGAGCAACTGTCTCTTGAGACTTGATCCTGAAGAATCCTCGTCAGGTATCTTTTCACAAAATTATCCTTCTTTATTCCCTATATATGGGATCCTAAACTCATTAATTATTTCTCATTGTTTTAGTTTTTGAAGAAACTCACGTTTCAAGAGGCCATAAAGGCCAAGACAAAGGAAAGCAACCTGAGGTCTCTCTTCCCTCAAGGAAAAGAAGCAAGACCTACCAAGCTCGAGGTACTTTGCAAGATCCTCCACTGATGGCGGATGCAATGAAAGGTCTTGACTCGCCTTATCGACAGGCCAGTTCTCCAGAAATTGCTGAAGATTCTGAGACACTGGTCACATTCAAAAGGGTAATCTTTCTGTCAATTTAGACTGTAAACATTATATGTCACTCCCTCTTTACTAATTTATTTCTTTCATCTTTTAGAAAACAAGGAGGAGACTGCATTTGGCGCCCCAATCAGACGATGAATGCAATAAAGATGAGGGTATGACCCCCAACCAAATAATTCTTGTCAATTCCTCCTCTATATTGATCAGTTTGACCTTTTATTTACTGCTCCTTTATTTCTGATATGTACAGCACCAATTTTGGATGAAAATATCAAAACTTCTGACATGGATCACAAATCAACCTTTCCAGAGGTTCATACATTTGATCCAATTACTGAGCTTCTCTTGAGTTCAGCACCACATTCCCCTGTGATTCTGGGAACTGATTCCCCTGTGGAAATAGAGACCATATTTGTTGAGCAAACTGAGATTCATTCTCCCACTGAAGGAGACAGAACACTGGAATCTCCCTCTGATCAAGCAAGACTTTCTTCTCCCAACCAAGAGGAACTTGTGTCAGAGCCTGTAGAACCATCAGTTGAGGCTACTGAACTCTTAGAGCAACAAGAAGTTGAAAGTGAAGTACTTTCTCCAGAGTTGATTCTCATCCCCACTACTCCAGTAACTTCTTCTTCACCTGCCCATGGGGCTGGTGCTGAGTTGCCCACTGATTCACCTAATTCTGACTTGGACCTTATGTTGACTAGAACTAAGCAATACTCTGAGTTCTACTCCAAGTCCATCTCTGAGTTTTCTGAATCTCTGACTTCTCCACCATCCTCTGAGCTTAGTGGAGAAACAAAAAATGAGATAAAAACCTTTTTTGAGCTACTAGAACTTCCATTGTTGGAGCTTGCCACCACACACTCTATAGTTTTTTCTAGTTGTGTTGCTTCTCTGATATCCAAGAAAGTTTTCCCATTGTCTGAGCAAATCAAGCTCGAGGAATTTGGCTCAATTGTAAAGGAAAGTCTGACTGTAGCAGCCTATTGTCAGAAAGAGATGAAAAGCAAACAGGACACCCTTGATCAATTTGCAGCCATCTCCACCAATTTGGACACAATGGGGAACAACATTCACCAATTGAAAGATGAGTTACAAAAAATTGAGGATGAGAAGGCAGCTCTTCTTGCTCGCCTGAGTCAACTCGATGATCAACAGAAGGTTTTATTGGCACGCAAGGCGTTGATCAGTCAGGAATTATCCAAGGTCTCTTGTGATGAACAAAGTACTAAGGCCATCATTGCTATGGCCAACACTGATCTTTTAAAATATCAGGAAAAATATAATGCTACAAATAGCAAGTGGAGCTATTTCTCCAAGCTATTCTTAGAAAATAGGCTCAAGAACCAATGATTACTCTTCTTATCATTTTGGCCTCTATGTTTTAGGCCTCTTGTTAGTTGGATTTTGTTTTCCTTTGCAATGTTTAGCCTTATTTGTAGGCTGTTACACTTTTGTTTTGAAATGTTGATATTAATTTTGAAGTATGCTTGTCTTATTTCTGTACTTATCGAAATTATTATAATCTCTCAGTGATTCACATCCCTAATCGATAGGGAAAAACAACTCTTTCTATTTATTTCTCTTTAATTCCGAAGCAATAACCCACTGGTAGGGTCTGTTCATAGGAAACCACAAAGCCACTAACCAAACCCATTTCCATCCTTGGTAATTGGTACAAATTATGGCTAACTGTTTCCTCCTTCACCGATAGGATAAACTAATGACAAATCGTGGAGAAAACCAACCGTCATTTCCCCCACTTCTTGTTAGTGGGCACTGATCATGGGTAATAACTGCTTTTAATTAACTGCTAGGAAGCTGAACCGTTGCTCCTATTTTCCCCATAAATTGGACCTTTGTGAGATGATTATACATCGGTTCTTCTCTTTTCAAATTGACTTCCCATTTTGACAGTCATATTAGCACCATGAACATCGATCTAAACACCCCTTCACCTTCTCGTGGTACCGTCGATCGGCCACTCTCTCCTACTACGGCCGCTTCAGGCTGGGATGATCCTTTGCCTTCTAATCCCCCATCCAGTTGGGGACACAATCCACCCACTGAAAGGGTGATCGTCAGAATGGAGGATCCTCCTCTATATCCGAATTCGAGCATTCGACGTTCACACGTCAAAGTCAGTTACCAATTTCCTTGGGTCAGAGAGGAACCTCAAGCAATGCTACTAGATTCACTTCTTTCTATGCCATATAGGCCAATGCCATTTCAACTGGCAGAAGCAGGTGGCAAGCCAAGCTTGGAAAATCACGAATCCCTTTTCGAGAGGGCCAAACATCAACAAGCTTATTGGAAGGAAATGGTGAGAAAGCCACTCTACCCCGTTGGCTTTTCTGATGACCAACCTGACATCTCTCCTCTACCTGAGAACCCCGACTGGTTTCAAGAACTAGAGAGTTTGAGGTATAACCCTCCACTATCTCAAGCTCATGTTGGGTATTCAATTTATCGAGATTCTGACGAAGCCACAGCTAAAGAGTTATTGGCGGCCTTTGCCTTTTTGGATGTTCATATTCTGGAAGAACATGTCCCTTATTTGAACTTCTTATGGGCATGTGAAACCCTTCAATTTTATGAGAGTAGCCTCATTACCACCCATCTTCATGGGTTCAAATCAGCTCTGCCTCTTATAAGGCTTTGGATGAAGACCAGCACTGCTGCCTTCTATGACCCCTTTTGGGTTGATTATGAAGTTCAACAAGACAAAGTGGTTAAGCTTCATGACAAGGTGCTGGACTTAAATCAGTCCAACTGGGAATTGTCACCAAATTCTTCAAAAGCTCTGTTCAAAAAGCATCAGAACTGGCTTCGGAAGAAAAACCACAAGAGAGCCCAACTCTTGGCTCAAGCTGAAAAGATGGTAATGGCCATGAGGCCATTAGTAGACAAGAAAATAAAAATGGATGCAGAGGCAATGGCTAGGGATAAAGAGCATGCATTCCTTACTTATGCTTGGGAAAAGTTCCATGTTTTTGTTACTTGGAGTTTCCCACACTATTTTGAGATTATTCGGATTGATGCCGAGGGTAACCCTATTAATGCCTGAATTTCCTTTCTAGATAGGAGATTTTATGTTTACTTCCTTTTACGAGCAGGAAATGTAACTTGTTTTATTATAATGAAAAGTTTAGCCTAGGTTTATAGGCTTTTAATGACGGTCTGTTTTAAGTCTGAATTATTTTTTCCATCCGTCGATTTATGTTTTCACCCGTCGATTAGTTCCCAAGGGGATGGAAAATATGCTTTTAAATATTTTCCATTGATTGTTCTTTCATGGGCATTTCCAAGAATAGACTCTAACTGATAAGCACCACCTCTCAGAACTTTCAACACACGAAATGGTCCCTCCCAATTTGGAGACCATTTACCAAAATACCCTTTCTTTTTCTTATCTAGAGGCAAAATTGCCTTCCAAACCAAATCACCCTCTGCAAATGATTTCTCACGGACTCTTTTATTATAGACCCTTTCTAAATTCTTCTTCTGTGCTTGTATACTGTTTAATGCATCTATTCTGGACTCTTCCAGTCCATCCAATTCTTGATACATTGCTTCCTCAAAAACCATATTGTTTGGGTCGTAATGCATAGCTACTCTGTGAGATTTAATATTAACTTCGACGGGTAAAACTGCGGCTTGGCCATACACTAACTCATATGGTGTAGCCCTGGTACTCTCCCTCTTTGAAGTCCTATAGGCCCACAACACTCTTGGCAATAGGTTATGCCATTCTCTTGGATTGTCAATTATCATTTTAGATAAAGTATTCTTAATAATTTTATTTGTAGATTCTACTTGCCCATTTGCTTGGGCATAATAAGGAGAAGAGTTCAAGATTTTAACTCCATATGAATTAACATAAGTCATTACTTCATGACCATTGAACACAGATGCTTGGTCAACTGTAATTGTTTCAGGAATACCAAATCGACAGAAAATGTACTCCTCAATGAAATCAATCACTTGTTTCTGTGCTACATTCTTCAATGGGATGGCTTCTGTCCATTTTGTAAAATAATCCGTAGCCACCATTACATACTCATGCTGCTGAGAAGAATGAGGAACTATTTCTCCAATCATATCAATTGCCCACCCCCTGAAAGGCCATGGTTTAACAATTGATTGTAAAGGAAAAGCTGGAACCCTTTGAATAGGGCCATATTGTTGACATTTCTGACATCCCTTAGCGTATGAAATACAATCTTTCCTTATTGTTGGCCAATAATAGCCATATCTTTTGAGTAACCATTTCATCCTCTCTCCAGACTGATGAGAACCACAAGTTCCCTCATGAATTTCACCCATAACCGTCATTGCTTGGGTTTTATCAATACACAACATTAATACTTCATCTGAAGATTTTCTGAACAAATCATTACCTATGATAACATAATTTATGGCCCTTTGCTTTATATTTCTGTCTGTTTTCTCCTTTGGGTTCTCTAAAAATTTCCTTATTGGAAACCTCCAGTCATCAACCAAATTTATTTCCATAACATCGGAATCATTACCATCTCTTTCAATAGAGAAAGGCAAGAATCTCCTTTGGACCTTTATTAATTTTTCATTTTGCCCTTCTGGAATCTTAATCCCAGAGGCAATTTGTGCCATTTGATTAGCATCACTATTCTCCAATCTAAAAACATGTTGTAAATGTATCTCATCAAAATATGTTATCAGAGTTTTAACTTTCTGCAGTTGTAACTCTAATAAAGGATGATTGCACTTATATTCTCCTGTTATCTGTCGAATTACCAATTGTGAATCTCCTGCTACATTTAAATATCTAATATTCAATTCTTTTGCAATCTCTAAACCGATAATCAAAGCTTCATACTCAGCTTGGTTATTGGTTAGAATCCTGTTTTCATCTAACTGAAAAGAAAACTGTAAGAACTCTCCTTTTGGGGATGTAAAAACTACACCTGCTCCTACTCCTCTGTCAGTTTTTGAACCATCGAATGATAACTTCCATGGTTTTATTTCAACCATGTGTATCTCAAATTCATCCTTTTCTATTAATATGTTAGGATGATCAGCTACGAAATCAGCTAAAGCTTGCCCTTTTACTGCCTTTTGAGGCACGTACTGCAAATCATACTCTATTAATGACAACAACCATTTTCCTTGTTTGCCTCTTAATATAGGCCTTGTCAACATATATTTAATGACATCTGTTTGTGCAATTACATGCACCGTCGATGGTAACATATAACATCTCAATTTAATAGCAGAAAAATATAATGTTAAGCATAGCTTTTCAATAGGCTTGTATTTTATCTCACACTCATTTAATCTTCTACTAAGATAGTAAATGGCTTGTTCATGACCATTTTCATTGTCTTGAGCCAAAAGACAACCAATTGACTGGTGTCCTGCTGATATATACAATTTTAAAGGTTTACCAAATATTGGTGGCATCAGAACAGGAGGCCTTACCAAGGATTGCTTCAAAAACTCAAAAGCTTTCTGATGTTCTTTTTCCCATATAAAATCTTTCTGAGATTTTAACTTTAACAATGGGGAAAAAGCAAGAGTTTTTCCAGACAAATTAGAAATAAATCTTCTGAGAAAATTTACCTGTCCTAGGAACTGTTGGAGCTCCTGTTTATTTGTTGGAGGTTGTGCTTCCATTATAGCTTTTGCTTTTTCCTTATCAACCTCAATCCCTTTCTTATGAACCAGAAATCCCAAGAAATTTCCAGCAGTAACTCCAAAAGCGCATTTCATTGCATTCATCTTCAACTTATATTGTCTCATTCTTACCAAGACTTGTCTTAAAAAGTCTATATGCTCATCAAATGTGTGCGATTTTACCACTATATCATCAATATAAACTTCCATGAACCTTCCAATTAGGTCATGAAAAATCACATTCATTGTTCTTTGATAAGTTGCTCCTGCATTTTTTAATCCAAATGCCATAACCACCCATTCAAATAGTCCAATATATCCTGGACACCTAAATGCAGTTTTGTGTGTGTCTTCTTCTGCAATGAATATTTGGTTATATCCAGAATAACCATCCATAAAGGAAAGAAATCGATGGCCTGCGGTTGCATCCACTAAATGGTCTACAACAGGCATGTGATACTCATCCTTAGGTGATGCTGTATTCAAATTCCTAAAATCAATGCATATTCTAACCTTACCATTTTTCTTTATTACAGGAACTATATTTGAAATCCATTCAACATACTTAACAGGCCTAATAAATTTGGCCTTAAATAATCGTTCCATTTCTTTCTTTACTTCTTTTTGAACCTCAGATGTCATCTGTCTTGGAATCTGTTGATATGGAACAAAGTCCTCTTTAATAGGAATTTTATGTTCAACAAGTGATCTATTCAAACCAGGCATATCAGGATAATCCCAAGCAAAACAATCTTTGAATTCAGACAACAAATACTTCAAACGATCCTTCATTTCATCAGGTAAAGCAGCACATACATGAAGAATTCTAGGATCTTCCTCTGTTCCTACATTAAAATCCTCTAAAGGATCTTTTACTTCTGCTTTATAATCATCAAGTTTAGCAGGAGCAGCCTTAAGATCTTCCATAGCTAATTCCTTAACAGACAAAGGACTATCATCAACTACACAGTCTGCCCAATTACAAGAAATAGGCTCATCAGCCTCTAATTTCCTAGATACAATGAAAGAAAATAATCTCTTAAAAGTAGCTTTTAAAGTAGCTAACTCTTCATTTTCATGGCTACAATTGTCACTGATCATAAGAAACCTTTGATGTAGAACCACTAGACCTTAGTATCATGTTAGGTCTAACAAAATCTCTACTTATTTCTTTAAAACCATCTGCAATATATTTAAGGAATTGGCTTTCAGTAATGCTTATCCCCATCGATTTCATTTCTGAACCTTCCACCTTGATTGGCCATAAGTCTTCATCATATAGACCTGCTTCCACATTGTTGGTATCTGCTTTAAATGGATGTTTGTCTGCCCAGAAAATTTCCATACCGTCGATACCTTTATCTTCTCCTTGTTTCAGGAATATTAATGCCTGATGTAAAGAAGAAGGAACACATCCATTTATATGAATCCAATCTCTGCCTAACAAGGCATTATAATTGGAAGAAGAATCAATAACAAAGAAGGTAGTATTCATTTTTCTGTTACCAACTTGTAATTGCAAAGAAATCACACCTTTAGCAGGTGAACATCCTCCTGCAAAGTTTCCCACTGTCACCTCTGTTGGAATCAAGTCTGACTCATTTTTATTCAAGACTTTCATCATTTTCGAAGGCAAAATGTTTACTATAGCTCCATTGTCAATTAAAAACCTTACTAATAGGTTGCCCATTAATGTGAACCATAATGTATAATGGCTTTAAATGCCTAACCAAGGCATTTTCAGGAGTTCTCAGAACAACCACATCTTGTCCCTTTTATATCTTTCTCAATTGAATAGACTTCTTTTCTGAATCTTCTTTTTGCTCACTTATTTTTACTATGGCATCTGCTCTATCTTCAACATCTCCTTCTAGGCTTGTAGGTTGATTAGGTTTTGCCTGAAAAGTTTTTGGCAAAACTAAAATCATGTTGCAATGAACTTTAGTAGGGGAGACTGACCCGAATTGAATTGTATCCAATGCTTGACCAAAAGTAGTAGACTTTTGAGAGTCTGCTTCATTCTTGTCATCTTTGAAATCTTCTTTCATCATGTCTGAACTGTTAACTGATAGAAGACCATCATCCTCATCATCTTCTAACAATACTTGTTGAAACTCTGCCATTTTTTTCTTTAAACTCTTCTTGAATTCTGCCTTTTGCTCCTTAATAGACAGAACAGGAGAAACACTTGAACTTTGCCCCCCAAGCCTTTGGGTAATGGCTGGTTTGATTGTTTGCCCCCCAGATTTTTCTGCCTCCTTTACCTGTTGTTTAGGCACTGTCACAGGTGGTACAGTGGACTCCCTGATCCAAACTCGATTTGGAACTGCTCTAGCCTTCATTTCAGGCCATTGTGTTGAATCCATCATCACCTGTTGATCTCTCCTTTCTCTTTCTGAAATCTTCCTTTGTAACCTTCTTTTCTGAGTATTGGTAATGGGCTCAAATTCCCGTACATTTGGGAATTTGGGATGTCTTACTGTATCCCATCCATGATGCTCCATGTTTGGTGGAATTACCATTCTCCCTTGGTATCCACCTCTGGTAAAAGGCATTCTTCCCCTTGATCTCATACCTCTTGGATAAAAACCTCTTCCCCTTCCATTCATAAATGAAGGTGGATATATTAGGCCTGCTTCTGGTTTCCCTGGTAATGCTGGTACCACAGGATATCCTTTAAATAGGAATGGTCCATCATCTTCCCCATACCATTTGAATGATTCAGAAGGTATAAAAATTCCAGGATCTTCACCTTCAAAAATCAACTTTGGTCCTACATAAATCTGCAAATCACTACTTCCCATGGTATTGAATCTTATGGAACCTTTAGCATAGGTACCATTATACTCTTTTTCTGCGATGACTTCTTCCCCTTTTTTGATCTCCTCATCACATCTTAGACAAAAATAATTCTCAAACTTCTGCCTCATCTGAACTTCCTCTTCTTCTTCCATAATTTCCTCTTCTTCTTGAATCCTCCTTTCAATATGAGATGCCATTTTTCCTTTCTTCAATCTGGCAGTCACCATGTTGACCTCTACCAAAGGAAAAGGATCAATATCAATCCCCATGACCTCTTTATTTCCCTTAGCATATTGTAACAGACCTTTCTGAATCAAATCCTGCACACAGTTTCGAAATGTAACACAATTGTTAGTATTGTGTCTGAAAGAATTATGCCATTTGCAATAATCTTTTCCCTTTCTATCCTTTTCAGGCGGGATCATATGCCCTGGGGATAAAGTTAAGAACTTTTGATTAATTAGTTCATCAAACAATTGATCAGCTTTGGATAAATCAAATGAGTATTGTCTAAAATTCGCTTGATTTCTCCTATTTGGATGAGATGAAGGCATATTTACAGGCTTCTCAGCCTTTGTTAAAGTATCACAAATAATTGGTGCTTTTCCAATTACTTGGGCAACATCAATCTCAACATCACCTTCTATATCTTGGTAATATGTACCAAGTGACTTATTTTTTCTGTATTCTCCTTCCATCAAAATAGCCTCATATCCAATGGCTTTGGAAGTAAAATCAAATAAGTCTCTGAATTCAGTTCCAGTAAAATGCTTCTTGAAATCATAATCTAACCCTTCTTGGGCTATCTTTACTATTTCTGATTCAGGGATGTAAAAATGACACTGATTCCTAATCTTTTTGAATCTGTTCATATATTGTTCAACAGACTCTGAAGGCTTCTGTTTAATTTTAGCCAAGTCTGCTACTGAAATTTCTGGTGCATGCCTAAAGAATTGAGTATGAAACTGTTCTTCCATTTCTCTCCAAGAATGAACAGAATTTGGAGGCAAGTTAATAAACCAAGAGAAAGCAGTTCTAGTTAGAGAATGAGGAAACAATTTTAATTTCAGAGCCTCATCCAAATCTGCTTCACCTATTTGCAGGCAAAATCTCCCAACATGCTCTATAGTTGACTGATTCTCCTCTCCATTGAAAAGGACTAAATCTGGGATTCTATAATGCCTAGGGAAAGGCACATTATCCACCCAACCTGGATATGGTTTTCTAAACATAGGTTTTTCAATTCTCCGTAATCCAGGACCATACATGTCCTGCATGATATTTGTAAGCTGAGCCCTTAAATAAGGCTCTTGAATTCTTCCAGTTTGATTTGGAGGAACAAAAGCTTCAGGTCTAACATCATAACCATATGGATAATCTTGTCTTCTTACATTTGGTGGATCATACCCATAGAGGTTTGGATCACCATTTGCCATGCCTGGCACATTTCTGTTTTCGTTCCTAAAAGGATTTGTATAGACGTTTTGCCCTCCAAGGGCATTGTTTCCAATATTTCCAGTCTCTGCTCCCATAGGGACGGTGGTTGGTATGCTTTGATAAAAGCTCTGATTTTGACCATTACTAACATTATTTGGAACTCTATTCGTGCCAGTAAAAACAGTTTCAAAAGTTGGATTTTCAAATACCTGTGTAGAAGGTATTGCAGTACTACGGTTTGCATATCCACTGGTCTGTCCAGGGTTAACATTTACGTTAACTGGGATTTCCACCGCTGGTTGATTTTGAATCCCTGCTGCCTTAAACATAGCCATCAAAGTTTTGGCTACTTCACTCTCTGGATCATTTAAAACTCTTGCACATTTTTGGACCAAATCACGTGACTCACTCTCTAGACCATTTGGTTGGCCTACTTCTGGACTCCTCTGGTCTGGATTCACAATATTGACTCCAGTCGCATCACTTCCACCATTGGTGTTGGTAGGGTTATTGTCATTGTTACCATCTGTTGGCAATTGATTCCTAGTCTTTGGTGCCATTGCTCACTTCCAAATTAGTAATGAGCCCTCCTTCTAGCGCCAAAATTGTTATCAAAATTCTTGTTTTCTTTCCAATCGACGGAGAATCGATGGGAAAATCGTATCGTAAGTTTGCTGGAATGTGGGTGTGGAAAGTGGAGTTTGGTTCCTTGCCGTATTTCAGGACTTCTTTGGAAACAAACAATGAAGTGGATGGAATATGGAAGAAGATTAACAAAATGGACTTTATTAACCCTCAAAGTAGAAGAACAATCAATCGAGATGATTGAGTGAACGATTACAAATTAATTCTACTCCTAGAAAAGAAAAGATAAAGGCCTGATTGGCGTTGTTTGTGTGTCTAAAACTGCTAATAACTTGTACTTAAATAGGCCTATTACATTTAAATTCAAATCTTCCCTCCAAAGCGGCAGTTGATAATTCCTTGAATTCTGATCGTGAACTTCCTTCAACTGCCGATCATGCCCACGTTGAGGAAATTATCTCGTTGATTGCGGTTTTCATCCTCCACAATCGTGGAGTCATGGGATCTGCCATCATTTGACATTTGTCACCTGATCGACGGTCAAAAGTGTTACAAGAATATGCCACGTGTAGGCCAATCGACGGACAAGCCTTTTTATGGTTTCACCATCGATTTACCTTCATTCAGAATTACTAAGTTAAGTCCATGCTAATATCACATTTGCCTATTTTTACCCCTGCCACGTGTCACCTAATCGACGGGTAAAAATATAAACATTATTTGTGGTACAAACACCGGGAAAAAAATTTCGAGGATCAAAAGAGAACATTCCAATTAAGTTAGCACTCTCTTTCGAAGCTAATGGCAACCCTAACTTTCCTGTTGGAAGGCGGAAGCAACACAAATTGTGTTGTCACAAAGGTGTCACTATAGTTGTGTTGCCAAATATCTATTGTGACAACTTTTACAATGTTGTCACAAATACCTCTCAGTTTTAATGACAAAACCACGTTCTGTCATTGAAAAGTAATCTTTTTGTGACAACATTTGTTAATGTTGAAAATGTCCTTGGCGGGTATTAATTATCAAAACATGTCTTTGACCGTCATTTTCCCTTAATCTTATGTGATTATCCCTGTTGGCCACTCTTGTACAGTACTTTCATATATAGGAGGTCAATCATAAAATCAAAGATTAATTATAACTTCACTTAAAGTGGGGGCCATTTGATTAAATTTATTTGCACCCTTAATCAGTTGGACTTAGTGTAATTGGGGCTATAATGTTCCATTTCATGTAATTCAAAAAATATGTAAGATGGTAGATTTATACTTAATAGATAACATATGTAGTTTGACTGCAATTTTATTTTGAACGTAATTTGTCATTTGAACTTTTTTAATAAGTTTTCCACCGCATCATGGAGCCGTCTGTATGTCAGTACCTATGCATACTAGGTGTGATTGGCATGTTACTGAGATAATGCGAGAACTAGAAATTTTTTTGTATTGTTTTGGTGATTTTTGCTATCTCTTCTATATAGATTTTTATTTTTTCGGTATTCTTTCTAGTATTTTTTTGTATTTGTTTAGATTCATATTATTTTTAATTAATCATTTATCTCAACAAGAGAATTCTAAAGAAAATTGTGGACACTCCCTGAATGAGCATCGCCACACAGTGACCATCACCATGTGTAAACTGAAATTGTGGATGCTCCAACGGCCACTAGAAGCATCGCCGCACGATTACAGTTTGCGTTCGAAAAGAGTCACCACTTAGTTTTAAGAAAACTAAGAAAACAAGTAGAGATTCTATAGGGTCGGAAGCCAAAAGTACAGTAAGGGAAAGGTGTTAGGCACCCCTCCCCGACTAGTTGCGAGGCTGGCTCATAGTCATTCAACATAAAATTAATCCGGTGTAAGAAAAAATGATCCGTTCTAATGGGCTAATTTCACATAATTAACCATTCATGGACATGCAAGTAAGTGGTGATATGAAAACGATGATAACTTCAACTTACTTACATTTTATCAATAAGACCTGGTCAGTCTTGAGTTCGATCAGTTCCTCGGTCTTCATAGCTGACACGTCTAGCCACTAAGGCTTTCTATTTCCATCAATTTTGCTTTCTCTCATCCATCGGTTCATTATTCATTCCAGCGAGCAAGCTTCACTCGCCGCATTAATCCGGTGTAAGAAAAAATGATCCTTTTGAGTCCTTCGACCAAGCTAGGGACTGAGTGTGTATAACTACTGTACAAGAGGGAGTGCTAAGTACAAAGAAAATATATCTAGAAATTACCTCGAAAAGGCAAATTAATAGTACAGATGCACTGCAAAGTGAATCTGTACCGTTGATTTGCCTTTTCGGAATAATTTCTGGGTACGTTTTCTTTACACTTAGCATTTCCCACTGTACAAAATCGATCTGGTCTCAGTCGTTTTTCCGAGAGCATCTTTAATCCTTAATGTTGTGTGGTTTTTGATTAGAGAATCTTTAACAATCGAAATGATTGTGCGTGCCCAACCAACCAACGATGGTAGGAATTAAGAGGTAATCGTGTCTATTATTAATTTAAATTTCCTTCCGTAAAACAAGACACTGTAGTTCATTTGCACGCGCTGTTATCTTGTAATTAGTTTTTTTTTTTTGACAAGTCATCTTGTAATTAGTTTATTCTCGAGTTTCTACTAACATTAATTTAATATTGTTTTTCTAAATATATCAAAATCCTAATGGAATTAATACACTAACCACCAAAACTACCGCATCAACAGCACACCGTTGACGACTGAGGCCAAAGAAGACAGCCAAAGCTGATAAACTGAAGCCCCCATGTTTTTGTTAAAGTTTTTATTTGTAAGAACTTATTTCTCGTTTTACGAGTTAGATTATTCTCTTAGAATATATCACCTTTAATGCATAAAAATATATATGTATTTTACTTATTTTAGTTAGTGAAGCATGTTAGAAAATTGATTGCTGCAAATACTGAACTGTTGGCGAATCCTCCACAAATGCTGAAAAATGCTTCGAATCACGACGATGTCGCTTTCCTAAAGACAGTATTTGCCCCCACCAGTTGGTATGCAAAAGGTTACAGCAAATCTGCCTTCAAGATAAATCGAAATCCGAACTCGAAATTCTTTACGTTTGCACTGACGAAACGGACAGAATACCTGCTAAACGAATATAAGAACCGAGAACCACTGAATTCTGTTTTCTACAGCAAAACAGAATGCAGAATGAATGCTAGAAAATATATAGAGAGATGTGGGAGAAATTCGGCATAATATGTGTGTCTAGATTTTGTCAAGTAGTGGTCTATTTATAGGCCATTATGCACCCATTGTGAATGGATACGCACCCGATCTAGTCTGACCGTTGGATCAGATTCTACGGTCTAGATCTATCAGTCACACCCAGCTACACCGAACTAGTGTATTGTTTCATTCACACCCAATCAGATTTGATCCAATCCGTTGGATCGTGCCCATTTACGGTCGACGGCTGAGATCGCAACTCCACGAACCAACGCACCCATAGGCTCGAGTTGCACCCGATCAGAACCGTTATGTGTGACTCACTTGCCACGTGTGTGACACACGGCATCCACGTCAGCGCCACCTTACTGTCAAGTCGCAATAAGAAATGGCACCTAGCACTGACGTGTAAAGTGCGCTGCTAAAGCGCCACAATGCACCACAGCCCACGCCGCGCGTGCGTAAGTGTGTACTGGTGCGTAGCACTGGCTCCGCTGGTTCAAAGCACCATAGGGCTGCACCACACTAGATCATTAATTACTCATATTAGGAATGTTCCCTAATATATATCACTCCAACATCTCTCAACTAACCAATGTGGGATAAAGCTCACAAAGAGAAAAAATAAGCACTCTAAGGAAATAAGGAAATTTTACAAAATCAAAACGACAATTCTTTTATTTTGAAAATCTCTAACAATCCCCCACCATTTTTGAAATACAGATGAAATATTATCTGTTCTTATTACAAGGTTTATGTATACATACATAATGTCTTGCGACTTCAACTATTCACTTAGTGAAAACATATTAAAGCTGGGCAGGGCAGTATAGTAGACGTGTCTTTGAACTAGTTGTCCTCTGTTGACCAACCGGGCGTGTCTCACACATAATCCTCCAAATAATGCAGATATCCCAATCGGTTGACCCGTGAACTGGCCTTGGGTCTTTTATCTTGAATTCATGAACGCTCTAAGGTCTAGCCCCTGTGACCTATAGAAAGCGGCACCACCTCCATATTCACATAGGTAGATCGCTATCCGTGCTCCTATAACATTAGCACAAAACAATCTATTAAGAACTAAGTAGTTCAACCTCCTTTGTATTCACATTATAGGTACAAAATACTTTACCTTGGAATGTGTAAAATAGCTTTAAAGTGTTTCCAATCATGACATATGGTGTAGCTTCTCATTGAACTCAAGAGATTGAGAGTATCAACCGGTTAAGTTGAGTTTCTGTGACGTCCCACTTTTTCAGTTAAATAATAATAATAATATTTTTGACGCAAATAATTAAATCTTTTATTTTTCTTTTCAAACTTCTTGCTAATATATATATATATATATATATATATATATATATATATATATATGTTGGGCTTCTTATTTTTGGCATCAGTTACACGTATCGCTTAAAATCCTAAGTTTGGTTAAATTGGGAATGGATCCCCGCACGTGATTAGTTAACGTAAAGAATAATGTTGGGTAGATTGTGTAATTAGAATAGATGAGTTTTAAGTTTAAACGTGGGCAGTTTATTAGGGTGAGGAAACATCTGAGAAGTAGGGTCATTTTATTCCTTGGGGAGGAGAACGTGAAAGAGTAGCCACAGTTGAGAGTTCGTCGATAGTTTCCAGATCAGTAAATTGTCGGGTAAGCTTAATGTTTTCATCGTCTCTTTTCTCCTTGCTGGGTATATTGTTTATAGTAGTTATAGATATACATAGAATTATGGATTTTGGTTTGACGACGGTGGAATTTTGTTTGGTGGCGAGGAGAGAGAGGTGTGCGTGCATGTGTTAATATGTATATATATAAGTATATTATGAACCTGTATGCATGTGCAGTGTGTGCGTGTGTCGAGGCGAGACAATTGAGAGATTAACCCATGAGGTAGTTCCTGGAGTTAACTTAAGGAGGATCGATATTAGTAATAATTATGGCCCATAATTATATTGTTATTAGTTTCAGTGGTAAATAGAGTAGCCGTTTTCATTGAATTGATTTCCGTACATGCATTCTTTTTGTTCAGACTAGCGGAGTACTCGAGCAATATTGCTTTTCGTGATTTATCTATCCAATCGAGGTGAGTAGTTAAGCATGTGATCCCTTCTTTTGGAATCCTCTTGAGCCTATCGATTCTTGACAATTCATTATTGGTTGTGATCCGATGATAATTATTCTTATTCTTTGCTCTTATAATTATTGGCAATTGACGTACCCTTTGGCATACAAGGTTCATTGATAAAAATTAATAGGATTGTTGGATTGCCCATATTTTTCTTGTTGCTCCATAAAATTATTGTGACTCTGCAACGACACGGGGAATAATCCTGGTGCAGGTGACTCCGGTTCGCCGTTGTTCTGTGTGTTTGGGACCATTGATTTATGTTTATATTAATTTGTGAAAGTCCAAGGAAAAGACCTGTGAGATATCGTGGTGACTTTGGCCGCTAGGGAAAAAACTTGTGAAATACCCTGTGACTCTAGTGCTCAACGGATAGGGAAAAGACTTGTGAAATACCCTGTGACCCTATTCCGGATCGGCTTAGGGAAAAGGTCCCAGGCGCCATCCTGTGGTGACTCTAAGTACGGTATTGGATCCAACGAGCGAAGCCCTGAGAAAATATTTGGCATTTGGTAATTGGTAATTATGGTTCCCACTCCGGTTTATACTTCCATTATCGTTGTTCATCGTTCGAATATTATTGGACTCATTGTTGGGTATAATTATTGTGGTGATTCAATTATTGTTGATGCTATTCATTAATCCATTATTCATCTTTTGGACACTATTTGTTGAGCTGTTGATCTCTTTGATCAATATTCAGTTTGTTGATAATATTCATTGGACCATCGACCTTCATTATTTGAAACCATTTCTTCGGAACCCTTATTATCGTTGGTTCAAAAGTATGCCACTTTGTATTATCACCCTTAGCATGCTTAACTACT
>CM033797.1:18788946-18804574 GCA_019656835.1 Rhododendron ovatum | reverse complement strand
CACTGAGCTCGTCAGCTGATGGATTTATTCCATATTATTTTTCAGGTTAGTTCATGGAGCATTATAGTGGACTCTGTGGCGCTGTCGGGACCTTGTGTTTGGACCTCTAGGACGTCTACATTCTTATTTTTTTTCTATTGTCAAACAACTTCCGCACTTTTATTTATTAGCTTCTGCATTTTGTTAATTGGCAGTTCATTGTGAGATTTGGAGATTGGAAAATATTGGATATCGTATCATTTGCTTAAGAAAAATATTAGTTTTGTATCGCACATTTTTTTTAATAAATATTCAATTTTTGTTTATTGGTTTCAAGTTGCAAAAATATTTTTTAATTAGGCTTCGTGTCCCATGATTGCTTCATGGTACACGGCCGGTCATGCTCCCGGATTTGGGGCGTGACAGTTTCCACCAGGAGTGATTAAATTAATTGGGCAAAAGTCCCATTCCCCTTGATGTTTTCAACACCAAATCCCTTGCAAGGCCTTTCGTAAAAGGATCTGCCAAGTTTTGACTTGACTTAACAAAATCAATGGTTATCACCCCGTCAACAATCAATTGTCTCACATAGCTATGCCTTAGTCCTATATGCCTGGATTTTCCATTATACACTTGATTATACGCTAGCGACAACGTCGCTTGACTATCATAATGTAGCGATACAGGTGACATAGGCTTAGGCCACACTGGAATTTCCAGTAACAGATTTCTAAGCCATTCTGCCTCTTTACTACCAGAAGCTAATGCTATAAACTCGGCTACCATGGTTGAGTCTGTAATCAGTGTTTGCTTCTTAGATCCCAAGGAGATTGACCCTCCACCAAGTGTAAACGCCCAACCACTCGTTGACGAGTGATCATTCCACTCAGTAATCCAACTAGTGTCAGTGTATCCTTCTAGAACCGAAGGATAACCATTATAGACTATTCTATAATCTATAGTACCTTTGAGGTATCGCAGCACTCTATGTACCGTGTGCCAATGTGCATGCCCAGGATTGTTAGTATACCTACTAAGCCTTCCACCGCATATGCAATGTCTGGTCTTGTACTTGTCATGGCATACATCAAACTGCCAATCACCCTAGAATACTCTAGTTGTGACACCGCTCTTCCCTCATTATGATCTAATGGCAATGGAGAGTCATACGGAGTAGACACTAGTTTGCTTTCAAAGTAATTAAACTGTGGGCACGCGCCCCGAAAATCGCTCGATTTTGGGTTCCCTTTTAAAGACTGGGTGCGGCCCTCTTTTGAAAATGCGCGGCGAAACGCCTCGATCCAGAGTCGCCACTCGGGTTTTAGCGGTGAAGTACCCAAGGAACCGAACTCGAAAACGTTTGCCACGTTTGTTTGATTTTGAAAAAGGCTTGGACCGGTCCGTCGTCACCTTTGATATCTGAGGTTCGGGAGCCAGGTTACGAGAGGGGAAGGGTTTTATTGCACCCCCTCTCGCCCAATCGGGAGATCAGTCTCTACTCGGGCATTTTTATAAAAATATTTACATTTTTCTCTCATTTTATCATTTTTTTTTAGCCAGCTAGGGCGGGGGAGCAGTTAATGGGGATTAAAAATGTAACAACTTGCAGCTTATATGACAAAATGTGTATGGATGATTTGATTGCAATACTAAATATAGATTGAAAACAAGCACTGAGCAACCCGAACAAACTGCAGTACGCTATCACAGAGCGACATGAGCAGATCCTGCCAACATGCACTGACCGAGCCACTGCATGTCGATCAGACTTGCGCACGCCACTACATCACCGGCGTACTCCACTTGTTTGGTTCCTCGGCCTTTGCTTGCAATCCTCTGGGCTCTGGAAAAGGACCAGCGCACACCCAGGACAAACCACGCAGTCAATATATTATAGATCACATAATAACAGGCAGATGAAATGGCTTTAAAGCCATGAAGGAGAGCAGAATACCCCAAAAACAGTGTGGGGACAAGAAATAGGCCAAGACTAAGCTAAGATGCAAGGGCCAACCACTGGAATTAAATACAAACTGCCGTACGCCAGTTAAATAAGCCCGTACGCCACTTTGCTTTTTGGTTCGGTGCTTGGCTTTGCATCATCTGGGCTCTGGATCATGACTAGAAAAATCCCAGAGGCCTTTTTATAACAGATATGAGCGAATATTGAATACTATCACTGAGCAACTTTAAATACGAAAAGCAATAAGCTGGTTATTAGCATGCGAGGGTGATTGACAGAAATGAAAGTAAGATAAAGGGACGATCCATGACCCCCACGCCAGTATTGCGCGTACTACCATGACTGGCGTACGGCATACCATGACTGGCGTGTGCCATGTGTCATTTCGTACAATCGCTGTATTTTATCAGTTTGAGGCCAGGACTGGTATTATCTACTAGCCTGGACCTTACTAACCCCCCTCAGGAGCTGAAAACAGAAAAGAACGTAAAGGTGATATACCTTTTGTATTGAGATTTGGAGGTGGTTTTGAGCTTTGGAGGTTAGAGATAGAGGCTGAGATGACGACTGAATAGCAGTGGGGTGTATGGAAGTGGGTTGCTCTCCTTTCTCTTTCAATGAAAGAAAAGAGATAGAGAGCTTGAAGAAAATGAGAGGGAGAAAGATTACACCTCTTAATGTGGCTAACCCCTTGCAAATGAATGCAAGGGGGGTATTTATAGAGGGGAGAGAGACTGAGATCAGTTGAGGCTAGGCCTTGTTTGGCTGGCCTTAGGTGCAAAAGAGGCCTTCCATGCATTAAATGCATGGGACTAGTTGATGGGGGGTGTAGGAGAGAGAGGAAACGTCTCTGCCGAGAGTAATCATCAGGGACACTGTGGCCGACGTCAGGGTGGCACAAAAGTCCCGCCCAAGTGGCTGAATAAAGTTGATTTGACTGGGTTTGACTGGCGTGCGCCACTATTAACTGGCGTGCGCCAGTAAAAGCTAGGCCACTGGTCGATGATTGACACGTGGCAGATAACTGGCGTACGTCGCCAATATACTGGCGTATGCCAGTTGGGTTTTGCTGGGGCCGTTTGGCTCTGGTTTGAAGGGTTTGAAATGGGTTTGAAAGGGGTTTGGGACGCTCAAGGCTCAAACACACCTTTGTCCTCGATTTGTTTTCGACTATAATCATCATTGAGGAAACAAAGGATCGACAAAATAACGTTATCTGGACAGTCCAGAATAGGGTGTCTACAGAAGCCCCCCTTTGACGGCACTTGAAGCACCATTGACTGGAGACAAGTAACGTCAAAGGTTTTCTAGACACCCTCTTCAAGGCTATCCAGAATGCATGAATTTTGAAGAACCTGTTTGCTTTTGAATTTGGACGGATAGATCACCGTTGATTTGAAATTGGACGGATAGATCGTCGTTGATTTGAAATTGGACGGATAGATCGTCGTTGATTTGAAATTTGGATGGATAGATCGCCGTTGATTTGAAATTGGACGGATAGATCGTTGTTGATTTGAAATTGGACGGATAGACCGTCGTTGATTTGAAATTGGACAAGCGGATCATCATTGGTTTGAAATTGGACGGATAGATCGTCGTTGATTTGAAATTGGATGAACGGTTCGTCGTTGGTTTGAAATTGGACGGATAGATCGTCGTTGGTTTGAAATTGGACGGATAGATCGTCGTTGATTTGAAATTGGACAGATAGACCGTCGTTGATTTGAAATTGGACGAGCGGATCGTCGTTGGTTTGAAATTGGACGGATAGATCGTCGTTGATTTGAAATTGGACGAGCGGATCGTCGTTGGTTTGAAATTGGACGAGCGGATCGTCCTTGGTTTGAAATTGGACGGATAGATCGTCGTTGATTTGAAATTGGACGAGCGGATCGTTGTTGATTTGAAATTGGATGGATAGATCGTCGTTGATTTGAAATTGGACGGATAGACCGTCGTTGATTTGAAATTGGACGAGCGGATCGTCGTTGGTTTGAAATTGAACGGATAGATCGTTGTTGATTTGAAATTGGACGAGCGGATTGTCGTTGGTTTGAAATTGGACGGATAGATCGTCGTTGATTTGAAATTGGACGGATAGATCATCGTTGATTTGAAATTGGACGAGCGGATCGTCGTTGGTTTGAAATTGGACGAGCCTCTGCTTGGGGATGGGCTTAAAACTTTCAAAAATGAGTCGGGCCTTCATTTGAGGATGAATTCCGGCACTGAACATGAATTGGGCCTGAGGCCCACAAATTACTGGCGTACGGCACCACCTGACTGGCGTACGCCACAATTCACAGAGATCCGAGCCCAGACCCGGCCCAATCGCCCCATACGTCGTATAACTCCTGCAAAAGGCAGGGAAACCGCCATTCGGTCGGTTTTCGAACTCCAAACATCCCAAAAACCCTCTCAAATCTTCAATCTCTCTCTCAATCTCCCATTCTTCCACAAAACCCACATTTTTCTACTCATCCATGGCGGAACCCAGTGGTGGAGGCGGCAATGGCAATGCCGGCGAGGAGGGAAATCGGCCACGGGGTAGTATTGAGACTCCGGGGCCTCGAATCGACGATCAGATGACGGGCGAGCCCTCGTCGAGTGTCAGTGCACTGGTTGCAGGCAGCAGCGGCGACGGCGGTGGCCATGCAGCGGAGGTGGCTGGCGGAGAGGAGGGGCGTACGCCAGGACGTGAGGGGCGTACGCCAGGTCCTGTGGGTATAGTGGGTCCTCAGATTCGTCGATTGGACGCACGGAGTGGTGTTGAAGGTGTGGTGATCACGGGTCTAGGCTCGGTTGGGGCCGGCAGTAGTGGTGGTGGTAGTGGTGACGTTGGTGATGATGGTGGTGATAGTGGTGATCGACCGGGGACACCACCGAGGGATCCGGCTAGGGGCAAGGGTCCCGTGGTTGAGGAGGGTGCATCCGGAGAGGTACCCATGGAGGAGGTGGAGTTCAGGCCTGCAGTGGGGTCTTCGGCACACGTACCCATTACTCGAGGGGACTTTGCCGAGTTTGTGTCCGAGGAAGGAACTTGGCCGGTTGCTCTGGGAGAATCCGGGGGTGGTGGCTGCTGTGTTGGCTGCGCGGGAGGACAGGGCCGGACAGGTTGAGAGGGCGCAGGAGGAGGAGCGCTTGAGAGAGGAGGCCGAGAGGGCTAGGGCCGAGGAGGAGGCCTTTGCGAGCGAGACCGAGGCAGTGGAGGAGGCTCAGGGGGAGGTGTGGTCCTTTGAGCGAGCGGTGACGCTCGCAGAGTCCGCACGGCTGGCACCCCGTGCTAAGTTTGACGCGGCCACGTATGTTCCGCCCGAGCCACATGTGTTTATCCCATCCGGGGTCGAGAGCCTTGCACCTTTGAGGGAGAGCTATGACACCGAGCTGATACTGAGAGACCCCCAGAGGCACTTGTCCGTGGACTGGGCACAGGTATTCTTTTGAACTTGCCTTAATATTTCACGCTTTGTCATTTGTAGCAATACGTAGCTTTGGAACTGTTGTAGCCTGAACTGCAATGCATGTGGGCCGGAACCTTGAATTGTAACTTGACTGAGAAAGTAGAATTTTGAATAGCATGCCTCGACTTTGAAACTTGACTTGAATGATAGAACACTTGAAATAGTTGAATCGACTTGTAGGATGCCCATGACTTCGACAAGACGGTTAGTGCCAAACTCGAATCGACCATAAGTGGCCTTGACTTGATGGTTGTCCTTTGAACTTGAACTCGACTAGCTAAATTGCCATGACACGTTGAACGCCCGGATGGCGTGCCTCGTAATTTGAATCGACCATATTAATAAGCTGAAAACTTGTGCAATCAACTGAGAGAAGTGAGGCCTTGTGGCTCGGAACTTGACCAAGAAACACCTTTGAATTGATTCGACTGATAGCAGAACTGGATAGGATATCATAAGTGCCCGGTAGCTTTGTTCGACCTTTATGACGCCTGTTGCGACTGTAGAGTTACTCTTTGATATTCTGAATTCGACTAACTATTTGGATTGCAATTATTGATGAAACTCTTTCTGCTGTCTGTCCTTGTTGTGCAGAGGGGAGCAGCCAGCACTCAGGGCCATGGAGGTCCAGCGAGCTCGCTTGAGTTGTACAGGAGCTTGCCCGAGTGAGTTAGGGCCTTGGTTGACGAGGCAGGGTTCCGGCCGTTTATCCTCACGCTGACGGCCGTGAAGAGCGACCACGCTCTGCTGACAGCACTGGCCGAAAGGTGGTGGGATTCTTCGAATACCTTCCACTTGCCAATTGGGGAGATGACGGTGACTCTGTCTGACTTTGCAGCGCTCACCGGCCTGCGGGTAGGAGGAGAGCCTATCCCGTTCGACTCAGAGATTCACAGGGATCCCGAGGCTCTGGCGTGGTTTTTAGGGCAGGCGCCGGCGGGTGAGGCGGAGACTATCCACTATGACCAGTTCAAGCGGTACTTGCATGGGAGGGAGCCGGAGTCAGACCTGGAGGCGGAGCAGATGGCGAGGGCCTACTTGCTGTACTTGTTGGGGGCTACATTGTACCCGAACAAGCGATCCACGGTGCACCTATCCTACTTGCCGGCTCTCTATGACTTGAGCACAGCCTCGAGGTTTGACTGGGGAGGGGCAGCTCTGGGCACCTGCTATGGCTTTATGGGGGCATTCTCTCACGTGGAAAGAAGGCGACGGCCGGCTACTGGAGGGTGGGGAGGTAAGAAACAAAGCTTGTGGGGGCATTTCTTGCACTTGTATTTAATTTGCATATGAACTGTACTCTGATGCTTTGATTGTCTGACCATTTGCAGCTGTGGCCTACGAGGTGCTGAAGATGTACCCACCGGAGAACAAGTGCCCGAACCTGAGGATGCTTCCTCGTGCCATGATTTGGGGTCCTATGTACAGCGGCAAGAAGAAATCAAGAGGGAGCCTCTTAGCCTTTCGGACCTACCTCGACAAGCTACTTTTGAACTTTCTGCACTTTTCATTTCAATATATACAATATGCACAATGTATGCTAAATGACTTGAATGACCATGCAGGGACAGCTAGGGCGGCTCCTAGGAGGAAGAGCGTGCGGCCGCCTCCAGCAAAGAAGGCAGCTTCGAGCTCCTCACAGCCAGCAGCTAGGGTGGAACGGGGAGCACAGACCGCTCCGGCCAGCGAGGGGCTCCAGTTCCGCCGAGAGCTGAGGAAGAGGCCTGCCGAGAAGAGGCCTGCTGAGGGACCCTCACAGAAGAAGAGGAGGGAGGAGGAAGAAGCAGAGGAAGAAGAAGAAGAGGAGGATACGTCCCTCAGCAGCGGCTCTGACTCAGCGAGCGACCCCAGGTTCCGCATAGACCCTCGAGAGGTGGAGGACAGCGAGGAGGACGACGACGAGGAGGACCTTTTTGACGACTGAGGGCTATCACCGAGCCTTAGTCTATTTTGCCAGTACTTGACACTTTGATACGATACTTTGATACTTGAACTTTGATGTTTTGGATGGGGCCTGCGTGCCTCTTTGACCTTTGGGCGAGTGTGCCCTGCTACATTTAGTTCTGCCTGGGCCGTTGTGCCGTTTGATACTTGATACATTCCTACCTTACATTTTGCACAGTAGTATATAACATATGCATTTTCGGTTTATTGTTTTTCCCTTGCTTTGATGAGATTTGATAAAGGAAAATAATAAACCATCCACTAATATCTAACATGCATTGACGAAGCTCTGAATCGACAACACACTTACATATGTACAAAATCAACTTAGCTCGAAGAAAAGATGGATAGAAAGTCCTAGGATACGACACGTATCCCAGACACGCGGGGGATACGGGAATTTTGGGCGTTAGCAAGCCAAAATCCGTCATTCCCCCGGGGAAGGAAACTGACCCTTTTGAAAGGTACATAGATGTATAATGACTTGTACGAACCATCAAAACTGGTAGAAATGCCCCTGCAAGGAAAATACCAAGAAAAAGCTAAAAATGCCATAAAAACGGGCATAAGACGCCAAATGACTCGATATGGTCCCGGACTGAAACCGACACCCCCACACAGTCACATAAGTCCTATGTAACGTATGGTATGACAAAACTTGGCAAAAGCCCCTGAAACGAGATTTGACCTCCCGTATCCTTGATTTTGGGTTGAAACGGGCCACCAGGGTCCGAAATCTTTATCGAGCGTGGCTTTTGGAATCCGACGCTTGGCCATAGTCTTAAATGACATTTGTGACTTGTAGGAACCAACAAACGGCCAAAGCCAGCCCCGGAATTGAAAACGACCATGCGGGGCAGTAGCTGCTGCAAACTGGTTTCTGGTGAAACCTACTGGCGTACGCCAGAAGTTGAGGGCAGTACGCCAGTAGGTGGGGACACGGACACGCCAGTTATTAACTGGCGTACGCCAGGTTGAACGCCAGACCACTTGACTGACCAACTGTCCTTTTTCAGGGGCCACTTTGTTTTTACCCCCACGGTTTGCACACGGTTTCTGGGTTCTCAGGAGGCAGTGTCCTTTGCAGGTGATGGTTTGGAGGCTAGCATGAAGCTTTGAATGCTTCATTGGTGGAGAAGTGAAAAGGCAAGGCCTATAAAGCAGGGCATTGCATTGTGGTCTTCAGGACTGCATTGCTTCCTCTTTTCTCCAGTATACTTCACACCTTCCATGGATAACCCCCTCCCAACTCTACTTAGGCCCTGGTTAGCACAATTTCTAAGCGTCGACTGGCTCAATTTTCAATATCATGGCCTTGCTTCATTCCGCTTCCTTCGACATGTGCCGCTCCGTCCGGCACTCCTGCGGGCTGCCTCAGATTCTGGGATCCTGACGTCCATGTCTTCCGTTTCGGCGATGACGAGCTGTGCCCGACTGTCGAGGAATTCCAGGCGTACCTCCGGACCTATTCGTCCTCTACACTCGTTGTCCCGCCCTATCAGGCGAGCATGCCCAAATTGCCAGCTCGCTCGACATTCTCCCGGGGTTTGGCTAGCGCTATCTTGAGGGCGGCCAAATGAACATCATGCGCTGATTGAATGTACAGTCCGGATGGCGATTGGATAACGACGTCAAGCGCGTCGCCGTTTTGCCTTGGTAATCTGCTTGCCGCTTATCTGCTCGTGCCGGCTCACGGGCAGGTCAGCCCTTCACTTGTGAGCGTTGCTGCCCAGATGGGGGCACGAAGGAATGTGATCCCTTTGGTCTGGCGGAGACACTCTTGGGTTGGATTTGGTATACGGGCCAGTCGGCCGTTTTCAGCAGCCCGCTTTTGCTTCAGGTAATCTCACTCAGCTCACCTTTTTCGGCTATTCGCACGTTCTCATTTTACCTCGACACTCGGCTTAGGCTGCTTCCTAGCTCCTTACTTGTCTTTTCTCAGGCTTTATCTGGTTCTTACTTGTCTTTTCGCTCATGCAGTTGTGGCTGTCGGACAAGCTGAATCTCTTGCACCCTCCAGCGGGCTGGAATCTCTTTCCGAAGAGGATCCATCAAAGGGAGATGCGGTACCGACATGGACATAGAAGGCTGGTATGAGTTCATGCAGCAAATGCAGCCTGATGAGATCGCTTGGAGGTGCCCCTGGCTGGACCTCCATATGGCTGTTTATCCGACGGTTTGACAGGATGGTGATTGCAGGACTGTCGAGCTTCACTTTCTACATTCCCGGCCCGTCCTTCGACAGCTGGGTGCCTCTCAAGAGAATCACCGTAGCATTGGGGATTTCCGTGTCCCGAATTTCAACGCTCAAACACTCAATGGTTACCAGAGGCGCTGGGGCCTTAGAGCCCTCAGGCTGAGATGCCGAGTTTACCACAGGGCTAAGGAGTCGCTACAGACAGTGGCTGAGAGCGATGTGAATGCAAGAGAAAATATTAACTGACTCCGGGCCACTTTGCTATGCTTAGAATAAACTGCGAGCCGTTAGGCTTCTAAGCATTTTGTTCTGTTTTTCATGCTTCAACTGTTTTTAAGGCTTTTATGCTCAGCTTATGTATTAGAAGTAGTAATTTGCAATAAAGTTGAAAGACGATGGGTTTCCCCTTTCTGATTCACTTCAATGCATCCTTGACTTGTGCTCGACCTTCCCAAACTGTGACGTACCCAAAATGCCAACCTGGATCGAACTTTTGATGGAATGTGACCGAATCTCGAGGTGAGATTGCCTACGTATCCCTTTTCAAGGAATCAGGTCAGAACGTAGTTCAGGCTAAGGTTCACTCGTGTATTTTACCTCTCCTTTTACGCTCTAACTTTTGCCTAGTGCCGCCGCCTTTTCAGGTTTTCGGCCTAGCGAGCTTTCGACTTGTGCCTATTTATTTTTGCCTAGAACCGCCTCCTTAGGTTTTCGGTCTAGCAGGCTGCTCTAACTTTTGCTTGGAATCGCCCACCCTTGTGGTTTTCGACCCAACGAGCATCTCTCAGGGATAGTAACGCTTAAGTTGATCCAGGTTGACCAGGGTGCTGAATTCGTTGCCATCGAGGTCAATGCTTAGCAGCGCCCCGGATAGGATAGTCTTGATGATGTAAGGCCCGGATCGCTTCGGCCTGAATTTCCCGCGAGGATCAAACACTGGAGCCCGGATCTCCTTTGTAACCATGTCTCCTTCGACTAAGCCCCTGGACTTCACTTTTTGTTGAACGCCCGAGCAATTCGACGCTGATACCCCTGAACATGATACAAGCCCGGAGCCGTCTTTCATCAAACAACATTAGCTCGACAAACCTTCCCACTCAACCATTCAGATTCTTCGAGACCGCTTTCGACCATGATTCTCAGTGACGGTACCTCAAGCTCGATGGGAAGTACTGCCTCCATCCCGTAGACTAGGGAGAAAGGAGTTGCACCCGTTGAAGTGCGAAGACGTTCGATACCCCCAAAGGGCGAGAGGCAGCTGCTCGTGCCAATCCCTTGCAGACTCGGCGTTTCTTGATGATCATCTCGACATTCTTGTTCGCAGCTTCGACCGCCCATTTTTGCGGGCGATAGGTCGTTGAGTGATGGATCTCGATGCCGAATTCCTCGAAGAGCTCCAGAACCCTTCCTTTGAAATGACTTCCGTTATCTGACACAATGCCTGAGGAACCCCGTACCGGTAGATGATATTCTTTCGAATGAACTGAGCAACCTGGACCGTTGTCAGTGTCTTGTAAGATTCGGCTTCGACCCATTTAGTGAAGTAGTCTATCGACCAGTATGAACTTGACCATTCGAAGCAGACGGCCTGATCATCCCAATAACATCGATGCCCCAACAGAGAAAGGCCATGGCGAGGTCATGCCATATAGTTTAGATGGAGGGACATGCTTAGGTTCGCATGGATTTGACACTTGTAGCAGCGCCGTACGTAGTCGATGCATTGCGATTCCATTGTAGACCAGAATAACCCTGCCTGAGGATCTTCTAGCAGCATGACGCCGCTCATGTGAGGCCCGCAGACTCCTTCGTGAATCTCTCCATTATCCTTGTTGCTTCGACATTGCCGACACAGAGCTTGTGCACTCCGCAGTGAGACCTTCGATACAACTTCCCCCCGCAGATGATGTACTGAGCAGCTAGCCTTTGCAGCGCAATCCTATCCTTCTTCGTGGCCTCGGCAGGAAACTCCCCGCGCTCCACAAAGTTCCAAATGTCATGGTACCATGGTAGGCCATCATCGACATCATCAATGGCGTTGATATGCTCATAAGCTGGTAAGTCCCTCTGTTCAATCACAATCGGCCGCAGTTGACACCTATTGGAAGTTCGATCATTGAAGCCAAAGTCGCCAAAGCATCGGCGAACTGATTCTTCAAGCGTGGGACATGGGTGAAAGTCACCTTATTGAAGCGAGGAATCAGTTCTTCCAAATCTTGGTGATAAGGCTTCAGCTTTTCCTCACGAACCTTCCAATCTCCATTGGCCTGGGAAACCACCAAGTTCGAATCCCCAATTACTTCTAACTTCTCGACGCCTAAGGCAATAGCAGCTTCCATTCCGACGATGCAGGCTTCGTACTCAGCTTGATTGTTGGTGACATCGAAATTCAGCTTGAAAGCGAGCGGAATGTGAGCGCCGGCGGGCGTGATTAGCAACACTCCGATCCCAAATCCCTTCTGGTTAGCAGCCCCATCAAAATAGAGCGTCCATACTTCCTCGACCACTGTTAGAACCTCCTCGTCGGGGAAAGTGAAATCCACATCTTCCGGGCCGTCGATCGGGTGATCGGCCAAAATTCGGCCACGGCTCGTCCCTTTACAGACTTCCTCGTGACATGTTGGAGTTCGAACTCAGCTAGCAGCAACCAACGTGCTAGCTTATGGGTGAGCGCAGGCTTCTCGAACAGGTACTTGATAGGATCCATCCGAGAAATCAGTCTCACCGAATAGGCTAGCATGTAGTGTCTAAGCTTTCTGGTAGCCCAAACTAGCGCCCAACACGTCTTTCAGAGGGGTATAACGCTCCTCGGACCCACCATCTTCTTGCTCAGATAGTAAACAGCCTTCTCGACCCCATTGCTTCCTTCCTGTGCTAGCAAGCATCCCATGGCTGTTGAAGAAACGGACAGATAGAGAATCAAAGGTCGACCCGGCGTAGGCGGCATCAGTACCGGTGGGTTCTGCAAGTACCCTGAATAGACTCGAAGGCGGCTTGGCATTTCTGTCCATTCGAACGGGACCCCCTTTTTGAGCAGAACGGAACGGTTCGCAGGTTAGAGTTAGCTTGGAGATGAATCTGCTGATAAACTGGACCTTTCCTAGAAAACTTCGCACGCCCTTCAGACTTTGGCGGCTCCATCTCGAGGATTGCTTGATTTTGGAAGGATCCACTTCGATTCCCCTTGCGGTGATCAGAAATCCCAACATTTTGCCTGACGTGACCCCGAACGTGCACTTCTGCGGATTCAGGCGTACGTTGTACTTGCGAAGCCTTTCAAGAAACTGCCTGAGCGAGGGAGATAGTCCTTTTCCTCCTTTGCCTTTACAATCATGTCATCGACGTAGATCTCAACGGTTTTGTGGATAAAATCATGAAACAAGGTCGTTTGAGCCCGTTGGAAAGTGCACCCGGCGTTCTTCAACCCAAACGGCATCTTCACATAGCAGTAAGTACCCCATTCCGTGACAAACGTCGTTTTCTCTTGGTCCTCGGGCGCCACAGAGATCTGGTTGTATCCGGAGAATCCGTCGACAAAAGAGAGCAAGGCATGCCCCGCCGTGTTGTCCACAAGCACGTCAATGTGAGGCAAGGGAAAACTGTCTTTGGGGCTTGCCTTGTTTAAGTCCCTAAAGTCGACGCAGACTCGGATCTTTCCATCCTTCTTGGGAACAGGCACGATGTTGGCCACCCATTTGGGGTATTCTGCAACCCTGATGAATCCTGCGTCAATCTGCTTTGTAACCTCTTCCTTGATCTTCTGAACCCAATCCGGCCTCATCCTGCGGAGTTTCTGTTTGACGGGGACAGCCCCGGGCTCCAACGGGATTCGGTGCTGTACTATTTCAGGATCAATGCCGGGCATATCCTTGTGAGACCATGCAAAAACCTCGGGAAATTCTTTGAGAAGCTCGATGTTCCAGCGTGGTTTTCCGGAGACAATTTGCACCGATTTGCATCATACGGGGGTCATCCTCGTCTTTCAATTTACAAAAATTACTTCTTCTTTTAGAGGCTGAGCACGCCTTTCGTCTTCCTTTTCGATGAGGGAACGCAACTCAGCCGGGATGTCCCCGTCGAAGTCTGTTCCTTCATCGTCAGGGTCGACACAGTTTATATAGAAGCTAGCAAAGTAGTCAGAAGTAGGATCATGCATTTCATAAAACCCAACAGGGTTGCCAAGTACAACAGACTCGAACTCAAAGTAAAAGCTACGACGTGGAGGGCCGAGAGGCACAAACTCCGACTCTGAGCTAGACTTAGACTCGACAGACTCTGTGTCAGATTCAGACTCCGTCAATGCATGTTAGACGCGGAGTGAAAATGCAATTATTGATACTTCCCTGTGCCTTGACTATGAGAGAGGTGGATCCTCGGGAGCATTTGATGAGTCGGGCCCAAGCATCAGCACTTCAGCTTCCTCGCCCTTGCCAACCAAACCTACTTGGGAGAACAGCATCTCCAAACCCCTTGATCAAAAGTCTTCAGCCAGTCAAACTCTTCCTTGGTCCGACCCAGCTGTTTCTCGAATCCTTTAGCAAGCTTCTCTTCAGCTGTCTCCTCTTCACCGTCGGACCAGGTGTCCGCAGCAAAGATCTCGAATCCCGGCAGCCAGGTAGAAGTCTCCGGATCCCAAAACGGCTCTATCTGTCCCGAATAAGCAGAGCCTCCTCCTTCTCGCACAAAGTAGCTATCGGGGTTACCAAAAAGGGTTCGAGGTTTTCCCGTGTCTTTCCTCTTTTTGGCATCTTTGGCCGGCGGAGTGTAACCTAGGCCAAAGCGGCCTTCGGTGGAAGGAAAGACAGGGAATTCAGCAATCCCTTGTTGGTTGATCCCGAGTCCTAGGCCAGGCATGAATGACATTTTCCTCATCATTTCGAGGACGGTTGAGCTTATGGTGAAATCGTCATCCATGGCAATGGCGAGGACTGAGCCAGATGTGTCGAAAGAGAATCCTCCAAAGTCTGAGTCTTCTTCCCCGTGCATGATGCCCAAGACAGGCGTTCCATCATCTGTGAGCGGGCGGATTCCAGAATCCCCGCAGATTGTCAAGTACCAGTAGGCAGCCCCAGCATGACCTTTTGATGCAAGTTGAAGGCACCGCCATGATGTCCCCTATGAAGCCATGGCCTGCCCAGCAGCAGGTTGAAAGTAGCAGGGACATCGACTACGTGAAATTCAACGTCCATTTCGAAACCCTCAGCATCAGTTTCAGCATCAGAGTTCCTCGACTGCACGGCGGGTGCTGTCATAAGCTTGACGGCCAGATTAGAAGGTGTCAAGTCTTTCTTGGTGAGCCCCGCGTAGGCACCCTCATCGGCAAACATTGATAGCAGCCATTGTCGATCAGCACGGTTGGCACCCAATGTCCCCGGCACTTGACGGTGATATGGAGCGGGCGGTTATGAGTGGTTCCTTCGACAGGTAGATCCTTCTCGGTGAATGTGACAGAGTGCTTTGAGAGGAGTGGCAGCACCAAGGCAATCATGGCCTCGGGGGTGATGTCAATTGGTACTGTGAGCCGGGCCAAAGCGAGGACAGCTTCTCACGATGCTCCTTTGATGACGATATCAGACCCCAGATGGATACGGGGCAGGAATCCGTTCAAGCTGTGTTCAGAATGGCGTCTTCTTCGGGAACCCATTCGAAAAGCGGGTCATTCCTTTAGCAGCGGGAGCGGTGGTTTTCTGAGCAGGGGGGTTGGACGAGCTTCCAGCCTGCAATTGGCTGGCTGAAACACTCGGCCACTCCTTGTACATTGGCCACATCCCCCAAGAAGACGAGTCATGGAATCCCACAGATCGGCAGGCATTTCTTTTAGCTTGCGCTTTCCTTTGTCCGTTGGTGCTACCGTTGCAGACGAGTCTGTCCCCAGAGCTGAGTCCCATTCTAAGTCCTCCATCACTAGCCCTTCCCAGAAAGTCGGATCTTGTGCGCTTCTCTTCAAAGGGTGCCCCGGATTAGTGACAAACGGAACGTCCCAGAATCCCCCATCGACCAGCGCAGTGACGGTCCACACTTCATTCCCCATGTCCAGATCGACGATGTTGTCCACATCCCAAATATCCGCGGGCGGCGGAG
>CM033797.1:18731474-18788846 GCA_019656835.1 Rhododendron ovatum | reverse complement strand
ACTGGTTGCAGGCAACAGCGGCGACGGCGGTGGCCATGCAGCGGAGGTGGCTGGCGGAGAGGAGGGCGTACGCCAGGACGTGAGGGGCGTACGCCAGGTCCTGTGGGTATAGTGGGTCCTCAGATTCGTCGATTGGACGCACGGAGTGGTGTTGAAGGTGTGGTGATCACGGGTCTAGGCTCGGTTGGGGCCGGCAGTAGGGGGGGTAGTGGTGGTGACGTTGGTGATGATGGTGGTGATAGTGGTGATCGAGGGGACACCACCGAGGATCCGGCTAGGGCAAGGGTCCCGTGGTTGAGGAGGGTGCATCCGGAGAGGTACCCATGGAGGAGGTGGAGTTCAGGCCTGCAGTGGGGTCTTCGGCACACGTACCATTACTCGGGGACTTTGCCGGTTTGTGTCCGAGGAGGAACTTGGCCGGTTGCTCTGGGAGAATCCGGGGGTGGTGGCTGCTGTGTTGGCTGCGCGGGAGGACAGGGCCGGACAGGTTGAGAGGGCGCAGGAGGAGGAGCGCTTGAGAGAGGAGGCCGAGAGGGCTAGGGCCGAGGAGGAGGCCTTTGCGAGCGAGACCGAGGCAGTGGAGGAGGCTCAGGGGGAGGTGTGGTCCTTTGAGCGAGCGGTGACGCTCGCAGAGTCCGCACGGCTGGCACCCCGTGCTAAGTTTGACGCGGCCACGTATGTTCCGCCCGAGCCACATGTGTTTATCCCATCCGGGGTCGAGAGCCTTGCACCTTTGAGGGAGAGCTATGACACCGAGCTGATACTGAGAGACCCCCAGAGGCACTTGTCCGTGGACTGGGCACAGGTATTCTTTTGAACTTGCCTTAATATTTCACGCTTTGTCATTTGTAGCAATACGTAGCTTTGGAACTGTTGTAGCCTGAACTGCAATGCATGTGGGCCGGAACCTTGAATTGTAACTTGACTGAGAAAGTAGAATTTTGAATAGCATGCCTCGACTTTGAAACTTGACTTGAATGATAGAACACTTGAAATAGTTGAATCGACTTGTAGGATGCCCATGACTTCGACAAGACGGTTAGTGCCAAACTCGAATCGACCATAAGTGGCCTTGACTTGATGGTTGTCCTTTGAACTTGAACTCGACTAGCTAAATTGCCATGACACGTTGAACGCCCGGATGGCGTGCCTCGTAATTTGAATCGACCATATTAATAAGCTGAAAACTTGTGCAATCAACTGAGAGAAGTGAGGCCTTGTGGCTCGGAACTTGACCAAGAAACACCTTTGAATTGATTCGACTGATAGCAGAACTGGATAGGATATCATAAGTGCCCGGTAGCTTTGTTCGACCTTTATGACGCCTGTTGCGACTGTAGAGTTACTCTTTGATATTCTGAATTCGACTAACTATTTGGATTGCAATTATTGATGAAACTCTTTCTGCTGTCTGTCCTTGTTGTGCAGAGGGGAGCAGCCAGCACTCAGGGCCATGGAGGTCCAGCGAGCTCGCTTGAGTTGTACAGGAGCTTGCCCGAGTGAGTTAGGGCCTTGGTTGACGAGGCAGGGTTCCGGCCGTTTATCCTCACGCTGACGGCCGTGAAGAGCGACCACGCTCTGCTGACAGCACTGGCCGAAAGGTGGTGGGATTCTTCGAATACCTTCCACTTGCCAATTGGGGAGATGACGGTGACTCTGTCTGACTTTGCAGCGCTCACCGGCCTGCGGGTAGGAGGAGAGCCTATCCCGTTCGACTCAGAGATTCACAGGGATCCCGAGGCTCTGGCGTGGTTTTTAGGGCAGGCGCCGGCGGGTGAGGCGGAGACTATCCACTATGACCAGTTCAAGCGGTACTTGCATGGGAGGGAGCCGGAGTCAGACCTGGAGGCGGAGCAGATGGCGAGGGCCTACTTGCTGTACTTGTTGGGGGCTACATTGTACCCGAACAAGCGATCCACGGTGCACCTATCCTACTTGCCGGCTCTCTATGACTTGAGCACAGCCTCGAGGTTTGACTGGGGAGGGGCAGCTCTGGGCACCTGCTATGGCTTTATGGGGGCATTCTCACGTGGAAAGAAGGCGACGGCCGGCTACTGGAGGGTGTGGGAGGTAAGAAACAAAGCTTGTGGGGGCATTTCTTGCACTTGTATTTAATTTGCATATGAACTGTACTCTGATGCTTTGATTGTCTGACCATTTGCAGCTGTGGGCCTACGAGGTGCTGAAGATGTACCCACCGGAGAACAAGTGCCCGAACCTGAGGATGCTTCCTCGTGCCATGATTTGGGGTCCTATGTACAGCGGCAAGAAGAAATCAAGAGGGAGCCTCTTAGCCTTTCGGACCTACCTCGACAAGCTACTTTTGAACTTTTCTGCACTTTTCATTTCAATATATACAATATGCACAATGTATGCTGAATGACTTGAATGACCATGCAGGGACACGCTAGGGCAGCTCCTAGGAGGAAGAGCGTGCGACCGCCTCCAGCAAAGAAGGCAGCTTCGAGCTCCTCACAGCCAGCAGCTATGGTGGAACGGGGAGCACAGACCGCTCCGGCCAGCGAGGAGCTCCAGTTCCGCCGAGAGCTGAGGAAGAGGCTTGCCGAGAAGAGGCCTGCTGAAGGACCCTCACAGAAGAAGAGGAGGGAGGAGAAAGAAGCAGAGGAAGAAGAAGAAGAGGAGGATACGTCCCTCAGCAGTGGCTCTAACTCAGCGAGCGACCCCAGGTTCCGCATAGACCCTCGAGAGGTGGAGGACAGCGAGGAGGACGACGACGAGAAGGACCTTTTTGACGACTGAGGGCTATCACCGAGCTTCGGTCTGTTTTGCCAGTACTTGACACTTTGATACCGATACTTTGATACTTAGAACTTTGATGTTTTGGATGGGGCCTGCGTGCCTCTTTGACCTTTGGGCGAGTGTGCCCTGCCACATTTAGTTCTACCCAGGCCGTTGTGCCATTTGATACTTGATACATTCCTACCTTTACATTTTGCTACAGTAGTATATAACATATGCATTTCCGGTTTATTGTTTTTCCCTTGCTTTGTCGAGATTTGATAAAGGAAAATAATAAACCATCCATTAATATCTAACATGCATTGACGAGAGCTCTGAATCGACACGGGACTCTTATATATGTGTAACATCAACTTAGCTCGAAGAAAAGATGGATAGAAAAGTCCTAGGGTACGACACGTATCCCAGACACGCGGGAGATACGGGAATTTTGGGCATTAGCAAGCCAAAATATGTCATTCCCCCCGGGGAAGGAAACTAACCCTTTTGAAAGATAACATAGATGTATAATGACTTGTATGAACCATCAAAACTGGTAGAAATGCCCCGGTGCAAGGAAAATACCAAGAAAAAGCTAAAAAATGCCACAAAAATGGGCATAAGACGCCAAAGATGACTCGATATGGTCCCGGACTGAAACCGACACCCCCACACAGTCACATAAGGCCTATGTGACACGTATGGCTTGACAATACTTGGCAAAAGCCCCTGAAATGAGATTTGACCTCCCGTATCCTTGATTTCGGGTTGAAACAGGCCACTAAGGGTCCGAAATTTTTATCGAGCGTGGCTTTTGGAATCCGACGCTTGACCATAGTCTTAAATGACATTTGTGATTTGTAGGAACCAACAAACGGCCAAAGCCAACTCCGGAATTGAAAACGACCATGCGGGGGCAGTAGCTGCTGCAAACTGGTTTCTGGTGAAGCCTACTAGCGTACGCCAGAAGTTGAGGGCAGTACACCAGTAGGTGGGGACACGGACACGCCAGTTATTAACTGGCGTACGCCAAGTTGTTGAACGCCAGACCCACTTGACTGACCAACTATCCTTTTTCAGGGGCCACTTTGTTTTTACCCCCACGCGGTTTGCACACGGTTTCTGGGTTCTCAGGAGGCAGTGTACTTTGTAGCTGTATGGTTTGGAGGCTAGCATGAAGCTTTGAATGCTTCATTGGTGGAGAAGTGAAAAGGCACGGCCTATAAAGCAGGGGCATTGCATTGTGGTCTTCAGGACTACATTGCTTCCTCTTTTCACCAGTATACTTCAGCACCTTCTATGGATAACCCCCTCCCAACTCTACTTAGGCCCTAGTTAGCACAATTTCTAAGCGTCGACTGGCTCAATTTTTAATATCACGGCCTTGCTTCATTCCGCTTCCTTCGACATGTGCCGCTCCGTCCGGCACTCCTGCGGGCTGTCCTCAAATTCTGGGATCCTGACGTCCATGTCTTCCGTTTTGGCGATGACGAGCTGTGCCCGACTGTCGAGGAATTCCAGGCGTACCTCCGGACCTATTCGTCCTCTACACTCGTTGTCCCGCCCTATCAGGCGAGCATGCCCAAACTGTTGTCCAGCTCGTTCAATATCTCCCGGGGTTTGGCTAGCGCTATTCTCGACGGCGACCAAATGAACATCATGCGCTTGATTGAGATATACAGTCCTGATGGCAATCTGGATAACGACGAGGCTCAAGCGCGCTGCCGTTTTGCCTTGGTAATCTGTCTGCTTGCCGCCTATCTGCTCGTGCCGGCCCACGAGCAGGTCAGCCTTTCGATTGTGAGCGTTGCTGCCCAGATGGGGGCACGGAGGAACGTGATCCCTTTGGTCTTGGCGGAGACACTCTTGGGTTTGGATTTGGTATACACGGGCCAGTCGGTCGTTTTCAGCAGAAGTCTGCTTTTGCTTCAGGTAACCTCACTCAGCTCACCTTTTTCCGGCTATTCACACGTTCTCGTTTTACCTCGACACTCGGCTTAGGCTGCTCCCTAGCTCCTTACTTGTCTTTTTGCTCGGGCTTTATCGGACTTCTTACTTGTCTTTTTGCTCATGCAGTTGTGGTTGTCGGACAAGCTGAATCTGCTGCACCCTCCAATGGCGGGCTGGAATCTCTTTCCAAAGAGGATCCACCAAAGGGAGATGCGGTACCCTGACATGGACATAGAAGGCTGGTATGAGTTCATGCAGCAAATGCAGCCTGATGAGATCACTTGGAGGTGCCCCTGGTTGGACCTCCAGGATATGGCTGTTTATTCTGACGGTTTTGACAGGATGGTAATTGCAGGACTGTCGAGCTTCACTTTCTACATTCCCGACCGCGTCCTTCGACAGCTGGGCGCCTCTCAAGAGAATCACTGTGCCAGCATTGGGGATTTCCGTGTCCCGAATTTCAACGCTCAAACTCTCAATGGTTACCAGAGGCGCTAGGGGCTTAGAGCCCTTCAGGCTGAGGTGCCGAATTTTTCCACAGGGCTAAGGGGTCGCTACAGACAGTGGCTGAGAGCGGATGTGAATGCAAGGGAAAATATTAACTGACTCCGGGCCACTTTGCTATGCTTAGAATAAACTGTGAGCCGTTAGGCTTCTCAAGCATTTCGTTCTGTTTTTCATGCTTTAACTGTTTTTAAGGCTTTTATGCTCAACTTATCTATTAGAAGTAGTGATTTACAATAAAGTTGAAAGACGATGGACTTCCCCTTTCTGATTCGCTTCAATGCAACCCTGACTTGTGCTCGACCTTCCCAAACTGTGATGCGTACCCAAAATGTCCAACCTGGATCGAACTTTTGATGGAATGTGACCGAATCTCGTAGTGAGATTGCCTACATATCCCTTTTCAAGGAATCAAGCCAGAACGTAGTTCAGGCTAAGGTTCGCTCGTGTATTTTACCTCTCCTTTTACGTTCTAACTTTTGCCTAGTGCCGCCTTTTCAGGTTTTCGGCCTAGCGAGCTTTCGACTTGTGCCTATTTATTTTTGCCTAGAACCGCCTCCTTAGGTTTTCGGTCTAGCAGGCTGCTCTAACTTTTGCTTGGAATCGCCCACCCTTGTGGTTTTCGACACAACGAGCATCTCTCAGGGATAGTAACGCTTAAGCTGATCCAGGTTGACCAGGGTGCTGAATTCATTGCCATCGAGGTCAATGAGCTTAACAGCGCCCTCGGATAGGATAGTCTTGATGATGTAAGGCCCGGATCGCCTCGGCCTGAATTTCCCGCGAGGATCAAACACTGGAGCCCGGATCTCCTTTGTAACCATGTCCCCTTCGACTAAGCCCTTGGACTTCACCCTTTTGTTGAACGCCCGAGCAATTCGACGCTGGTATCCCTGAACGTGATACAACGCCCGGAGCCGTCTCTCATCAAACAACATTAGCTCGACAAACCTCCCACTCAACCACTCAGATTCTTCGAGACCGCTTTCGACCATGATTCTCAGTGACGGTACCTCAAGCTCGATGGGAAGTACTGCCTCCATCCCGTAGACTAGGGAGAAAGGAGTTCACCTATTGAAGTGCAGATAGACGTTCGGTACCCCCAAAGGGCGAGAGGCAGCTGCTCGTGCCAATCCCTTGCAGACTCGGCAGTTTTCTTGATGATCATCTCGACATTCTTGTTCGCAGCTTCGACCGCCCCATTTGTTTGTGGGCGATAGGTCGTTGAGTGATGGATCTCGATGCCGAATTCTTCGAAGAGCTCCAGAACTCTTCCTTTGAAATGACTTCCGTTATCTGACACGAACGCCTGAGGAACCCCGTACCGATAGATGATGCTCTTTCGAATGAATTGAGCAACCTGAACCGTTGTCAATGTCTTGTAAGATTTGGCTTCGACCCATTTAGTGAAGTAGTCTATCACCACTAGTATGAACTTATGACCATTTGAAGCAGACAGCCTGATCATCCCGATGACATCGATGCCCCAGACAGAGAAAGGCCATGGTGAGGTCATGCCATATAGTTTAGATGGAGGGACATGTTGCAGGTTTGCATGGATTTGACACTTGTAGCAGCGCCATACGTAATCGATGCATTGCGATTCCATCATAGACCAGTAATATCCCTGCCTGAGGATCTTCCTAGCGAGCATGATGCCGCTCATGTGAGGCCCGCAAACTCCTTCGTGAATTTCTTCCATTATCCTTGTTGCTTCGGCACCGCCGACACAGAGCTTGTGCATCCCGCAGTGAGACCTTCGATACAACTTCCCCCCACAGATGACATACTGAGAAGCTAGCCTTTGCAGCGCAATCCTATCCTTCTTCGTGGCCTCGACAGGAAACTCCCAGCGCTCCACAAAGTTCCAAATGTCGTGGTACCATGGCAAGCCATCATCGACATCATCAATGGCGTTGATATACTCATAAGCAGGTAAATCCCTCTGTTCAATCACAATCGGCCGCAGTTTGACACCTATCGGAAGTTCGATCATTGAAGCCAAAGTCGCCAAAGCATCGGCGAACTGATTCTTCAAGCGTGGGACATGGGTGAAAGTCACCTTATTGAAGCGAGGAATCAGTTCTTCCAATTCTTGGTGATAAGGCTTCAGCTTTTCCTCACGAACTTTCCAATCTCCATTGGCCTGGGAAACCACCAAGTTCGAATCCCCAATTACTTCTAACTTCTCGACACCTAAGGCAATAGCAGCTTCCATTCCGACAATGCAGGCTTCGTACTCAGCTTGATTGTTGGTGACGTCGAAATTCAGCTTGAATGCGAGCGGAATGTGAGCGCCGGCGGGCGTAATCAGCAACAATCCAACCCCAAATCCCTTCTGGTTAGCGGCCCCATCAAAATAGAGTGTCCATACTTCCTCGACCACTGTTAGAACCTCTTCGTCAGGGAAGGTGAAATCCACGTCTTCCGGGCCGTCGATCGGGTGATCGGCTAAGAATTCGGCCACGGCTCGTCCCTTTACTGACTTCCTTGTGACGTGCTGGAGTTCGAACTCAGCTAGCAGATGCAACCAACGTGCTAGCTTATGGGTGAGCGCAGGCTTCTTGAATAGGTACTTGATAGGATCCATTCGAGAAATCAATCTCACCGAATAGGCTAGCATGTAGTGTCTAAGCTTTCTGGTAGCCCAAACTAGCGCCCAACACGTCTTTTCTAGAGGGGTATAACGCTCCTCGGACCCCACCATCTTCTTGCTCAGGTAGTAAACAGCCCTCTCGACCCCATTGTTTCCTTCCTGTGCTAGCAGACATCTCATGGCTGTTGAAGAAACGGATAGATAGAGAATCAAAGGTCGACCCGGCGTAGGCGGCATCAGTACCGGCGGGTTTTGCAAGTACCCTTGAATAGACTCGAAGGCAGTTTGGCATTTCTCTGTCCATTCGAACGGGACCCTCTTTTTGAGCAGACGGAATAACGGCTCGCAGGTTAGAGTTAGCTTGGAGATGAACCTGCTGATAAACTGGACCTTTCCTAGAAAACTTTGCGCGCCCTTCTTAGACTTTGGCGGCGCCATCTCGAGAATTGCCTTCATTTTGGAAGGATCCACTTCGATTCCCCTTGCGGTGATCAGAAACCCCAACATTTTGCCTTACGTGACCCCGAACGTGCACTTCTGAGGATTCAGGCGTACGTTGTACTTGCGAAGCCTTTCGAGGAACTGCCTGAGCGAGGGGAGATAGTCCTTTTCCTCCTTTGCCTTTACAATCATGTCATCGACGTAGATCTCAACGGTTTTGTGGATAAAATCATGAAACAAAGTCGTTTGAGCCCGTTGGAAAGTACATCCGGCGTTCTTCAACCCGAATGGCATCTTCACATAGCAGTAAGTGCCCCATTCCGTGACAAACGTCGTTTTCTCTTGGTCCTCGGGCGCCACAGAGATCTGGTTGTATCCGGAGAATCCATCGACAAAAGAGAGCAAGGCATGCCCCGCCGTGTTATCCACAAGCACGTCAATGTGTGGCAAGGGAAAACTATCTTTGGGGCTTGCCTTGTTTAAGTCCCTAAATTCGACGCAGACTCGGATTTTTCCATCCTTCTTGGGAACAGGCACGATATTGGCAACCCACTCGGGGTATTCTGCAACCCTTATGAATCCTGCGTCAATCTGCTTCGTAACCTCTTCCTTGATCTTTTGAACCCAATCCGGCCTCATCCTGCGGAGTTTCTGTTTGACAGGGACAGCCCCGGGCTCCAACGGGATTCGGTGCTGTACAATTTCAGGATCAATGCCGGGCATATCCTTGTGGGACCATGCAAAAACCTCGGGAAATTCCTTGAGAAGCTCGATTGTTCCAGCGTGGTTTTCCGGAGATAGGTTTGCACCGATTTGCATCATACGGGGGTCATCCTCATCCTTCAAATTCACGAAAATTACTTTTTCTTTTAAAGGTTGAGCACGCCTTTCGTCTTCCTTTTCGATGAGGGAACGCAACTCAGGCGGGATGTTCCCGTCGGAGTCTGTTCCTTCATCGTCAGGGTCGACACAGTTTATATAGAAGCTAGCAAAGTAGTTAGAAGTAGGATCATTCATTTTATAAAACCCCACAGGGTTGCCAAGTACAACAGACTCGAACTCAAAGTAGAAGCTACGACGTGGAGGGCCAAGAGACACAAACTCCGACTCTGAGCTAGACTTAGACTCGACAGACTCTGTGTCGGACTCAGACTCATCGTCAATGCATGTTAGACGTGGAGTGAAAATGCAATTATTGATACTTCCCTGTGCCTTGACGATGAGAGCGGTAGGATCCTCTGAAGCATTTGATGAGTCGGGCCCAAGCATCAGCACCTCAGCTTCCTCGCCCTTGCCAACCAAACCTACTTGGGAGAACAACATCTCCAAACCTCCTTGATCAAAAGTCTTTAGCCAGTCAAACTCTTTCTTGGTCTGACCCAGTTGTCTCTCGAATTCCCCTTTAGCACGCTTCTCTTCGGCTGTTTCCTCTTCACCGTCGGACCAGGTGTCCGCAGCAAAGATTTCGAATCCCGGCAGCCAGGTAGAAGTCTTTGGATCCCAAAATGGCTCTATCTATCCGGAATAAGCAGAGCCTCCCCCTTCTCGCACAAAGTAGCTATCGGGGTTACCAAAAAGGGTTCGAGGTTTTCCCATGTCTTTCCTCCTTTTGGCGTCTTTGGCCGGAGGAGTGTATCCTAGGCCAAAGCGGCCTTCAGTAGTAGGAAAGACAGGGAACTCGGCGATCCCTTGTTGGTTGATCCCGAGTCCTAGGCCAGGCATGAATGACATTTTCCTCATCATTTCGAGGACGGTTGAGCTTATTGTGAAATCGTCATCCATGGAAATGGCGAGGACTAAACCAGATGTGTCGAAAGAGAATCCCCCAAAGTCTGAGTCTTCTTCCCCGTGCATGATGCCCAAGATAGGCGTTCCATCATCTGTGAGCGGGCGGATTCCAAAATCCCTGCAGATTGTCAAGGTACCAGTAGGCAGCCCCAGCATGACTTTCTGATGCAAAGTTGAAGGCACCGCCATGATCTCAGCCCTATGAAGCCACGGCCTGCCCAGCAGCAGGTTGAAAGTAGCAGGGACATCGACTACGTGAAATTCAACGTCCATTTCGAAACCCTCAGCATCCAGTTTCAACATCAGAGCTCCTTCGACTGCACGGCGGGTGCTGTCATAAGCTTTGAGGGCCAGATTAGAAGGTGTCAAGTCTTTCTTGGTGAGCCCCGAGCGATAAGCGACCCTCATCAGGCAAACATTGATAGCACAGCCATTGTCGATCAGCACGGTTGGCACCCAATGACCCCGGCACTTGACGGTGATATGGAGCGGGCGATTATGAGTGGTTCCTTCGACAGGTAGATCCTTCTCGGTGAATGTGACAGAGTGCTTTGAGAGGAGTGGCAGCACCAAGGCAATCATGGCCTCGGGGGTGATGTCAATTGGTACTGTGAGCCGGGCCAAAGCGGAGGACAGCTTCTCACGATGCTCCTTTGATGACGATATCAGACCCCAGATGGATACGGCGGCAGGAATCCGTTCAAGCTGTGTCAGAATGGCGTCTTCTTCGGGAACCCCATTCGAAAAGAACGGGTCATTCCTTTAAGCAGCGGGAGCGGTGGTTTTCTGAGCAGGGGGGTTGGACGAGCTTCCAGCCTGCAGATTGGCTGGCTGAAACACTTGGCCACTCCTTGTAACATTGGCCACATCGCCCCAAGAAGACGAGTCAATGGAATCCCACAGATCGGCAGGCATTTCTTTTAGCTTGCGCTTTCCTTTGTCCGTTGGTGCTACCGTTGCAGACGAGTCTGTCCCTAGAGCTGAGTCCCATTCTAAGTCCTCCATCACTAGCCCTTCCCAGAAAGTCGGATCTTGTGCGGCTTCGTCTTCAAAGGGTGTCCCCGGATTAGTGACAAACGGAACGTCCCAGAATCCCCCATCGACCAGCGCAATGTTGACGGTCCACACTTCATTCCCCATGTCCAGATCGACGATGTTGTCCACATCCCAAATATCCGCGGGCGGCGGAGTCTTAACAGTCTCCCCTTCATCCCAAAGGTCGGCGGGAGGTGCATCCAGGACCATGATAGAGCAATCATCCCCAGGCGCCGAAACAAAAGGACGAGATTGCTTCACAAAAACAATGTCCCGCGTAGGGTCAAACTCATGGGCGCAGCAGCCGATCGCGCCGTCAATTGAATCCACCAATGGTTGCATAGCGCCGAGCGGGCGGCAGATGTTGGGTATGAGCTCCCCTCCTTGAAATTGGTTCCAGTACTCCTCACTGACGTCTTCTTGATCCAAATTAGTTTTGAGATCTTGGCCTATTTGCCATCCATCAGGCTGCGGATCCCACACGTACTCCTCCGCTTCTCGCTCGACTTGATTCGGCTCAGGCTGGTAAAAGAGTGCAAACAAGGAGAGCCCATCCAGAGGGTCAGCCTGTGCCGCGTTCCATTCTTCTTCCCATTGATCCAGCCATATCTGATTAACTTGGGGGTGAGCAGGAAACCCCATGTTATACTGTTCGATCCAATCGTTGCAAAGTTCCTCCCATTCTTTGGCTTTGTCTTCCATAGCCCAGCCGGCTGCCATCATGTTGATGCTTGGTTCAGAAGGGAAAGGTACAATCGGTTTAGGGCCATTGGTTGAGGCAATATGGTCGGTGGGATTGAATAGAGTGGAGCTGAGGTTTATCTGGTTCACTTGAGGGTTAGGGTCGTGTTTAAGAAGGGAGTTGGAGATGACGTTGGGTGTGGTAGGTGGGGTTGGAAGGGTACCATTGTCCACCAAATCTTGTATCGCATGACGGAGGCGATAGCAAGAGTCGGTGTAATGGCCGGGCATTTGGTGGTAAGCACAGAATGCACTGGGGTTATGGCTAGGGGGTGGATTTTGAGGAAGTGAAATCGGGGCTAAAGGCCTGAGATGCCCAGTTTTGATTAACTTCTCCAACACCGAGGAAAGTGGTGCCTCGAAATTGGCGAAGTTACGGGGTTGGTTGCGGTTTCGGGGTCTTTGGAGGGTTTGAACTTGGTTTATGTCGGTGATGTGGTTAGAGCTTTGGGCTGAGGGGTTGTTAGCAGAGTTTGCATTGGCATAACTGTTACCACCGAACAAAGCAGTGCTGTTTCTGGTGTATGCACGGGGTTTGGATTTTGAGGCTGAGGCAGAGGAGGAAATGTCACTCCTGGGCAGAACACCAGTTTGGAGGGCTTCCTCGATAGCCAGCCCGGAGTCGTAGAACGTTTCAAAGTTTGCCCCTTGAACCAAGACGAGGTTTTTGGCGAAGTTCGGCTGCAGATTACGGGAGATGATGCTGATCTGATCCTTCTCGCTCGGGCGATCGGGCATGAGAGCGGCCTTAGCTCTCCATCGCTGGATAAAGTCTGCAAAGGACTCCTTTGCAGTCATCTTGGTGGATTCCAATTCCCGAGTGGTCATTTTGAGCTGGGCATTGTAGCTATACTGAGCATTGAAAGCCGTGCCGATGTCCTCCCACGTCCGTCTCTTAGAGATGTCGAGTGATAGGAACCACTGGAAGGCGGGACCGGCAAGAGTTTGTGGAAACAGCTGAGCCATGGCATCCTCCCCAACACCATGCAATTTCATTGCACCATGATAGGCTAACAAGTGAGTTTTCGGATCTCCGGTACGGTCAAACTTTGTGAAGTCAGGCATTTTGAACCGATCGGGGAGCCTGGCGTTCGGAAACGGGCAGAGGCGGTCCATGTCTAGTACTCCCGACCCTTTTCTCTCGGACTTAGCAACAGCTTCCTCCAACTTGGCCATTTTGGCGACCAAAGCTGTCATTTCTGGGCTTGGGGCGGGGTTCTCAACTAGCGGTTCCTCTTCAAAACCGGCTCCTTGTTCACGCCGTCCTTCGCCTTCCCCTCCTGCTACAATGGGAAGTTGCTCTTCTATGAGGGTTCGAAGATTAGCTACAGAGGCATCGGCCTGGTCGGCCCTTTGCTGCGTGATGGCCAGGTTGTGCTGCAAATCGGCCAACAGAGTTGCAAGATTCGGAAGTGGGACATCCGCCATGGTCGGCACTTCTATCTTAACACGCTTTGGAGATGCTGGTGGAGACGGAGAAGACGGAGGGGACTCGTGTGGAATAGTCGGTGGTGAATCCTCCCGTGACACAGTGCAGGCCAGAGCTTCCGTTGCGGTCGACCGAGAGACAAACCCCAAATCGAACCCTCAAACGGACTTGACGGACGGCCCCAAGTAGGTTTGGCTCTTGATTGCAGAATTCTGCTTTGACACCGGCATGACTAGACAGCAAAGCACAATAGCTCAATGATAGCCTGCAGTCATTTTTTTTGAAAAAAAAATCGACAAGAATGGAAAATGAGCATGCCAACGTCGTCGGTGTCCTCCTAGACTCTAGAACTAGAGGGAGTCTGCCTTACGGCGCTCGGATAATTGCCATAGAATCCTCGGATTTTCTTTTCGACGATGTATCCTTAATTGAATCGAATGTTACTAAGGGATGCCAAAACAGCCTAAGCCTTTGACTCTCACGCTTCTCGAAGTTTCGAAGTTTGATTTCGGAACAACTCGGTGTAGATGGCGTGATACTGTAACCAAAATGGCGTAAGCAGCACTGTGCCGAAGCCTGAGCGGTGTAAGTGATTAGCACTTTTAACCTGGACGGTGTAAGTATCACGACATTCTCTTCGTTGTTTCTAGTTTTTCAGTTTGAAACCTCGATCGGGCGTTAGGTAAAGACTTAGAAAGTATTGATTTCCCAAAATCTCATTGATTAAGGACTTTGCAATTTTTGGTAACGTGCAATATCGAGATGCACGACTCGTCATCGGTCCAAAGCAATGCCGCACGGGCGCGAGGCAGACTCGACAATAGGCATCCTAAAAGCCGCCCTAGCATGCTCCTACGCAAGACGATCATGAATGCATGTACAAGCATGCGATATGGAAAGCGGTAACACATAGACAGGATATGGGGTTAGAAACAAGTAATCCTACCCTGCGGGTTCCTGTCTTAGGTTGAAAGGTTCTAATGCCTTGTAATCGCTGTAGAGGCCGGTTTTGGCTGAAGGGGTTCCTCCGACTAGAGCCGCGATATACCTCCCACTGCGATGCGTGGAGCAAAGCAATGGTCGAACGGTAGTACGACTCATCATCGTCCAAGGTTGTTGGGCGTTCGAGGACCCCAGGCTCCAATAAATTGTGCTGGTTATCCAAAACACCTCAACGGGGCTGACCAACCATCGAATATGAACGGAGAATTGCCGAAAAATAATTTGACGAGAGAGAAATGCAACGGTTTTGGAACAAAATGCCTTTTGAAGCTTGGCTCACTTTCGTTAATTAATACTTGGAGAAAACTACACAAGTGAACAATAGTAAAAGCCCCAGTTCGGATTGGTCGGATGCTGAGATCCTGTTACGTTACCATTCCGTTCTTCAGCAGCGCGAAGCATACTGTTTTGACAAGCTTTTGAATTTTGTTCAATTATGTATTAATCGCCAAACATCAACTAACGCAATGAGTCCCCAGCGGAGTCGCCACTGTGGGCACGCGCCCCGAAAATCGCTCGATTTTGGGTTCCCTTTTAAAGACTGGGTGCGGCCCTCTTTTGAAAATGCGCGGCGAAACGCCTCAATCTAGAGTCGCCACTCGGGTTTTAGCGGTGAAGTACCCAAGGAACCGAACTCGAAAACGTTTGCCACGTTTGTTTGATTTTGAAAAAGGCTTGGACCGGTCCATCGTCACCTTTGATATCTGAGGTTCGGGAGCCAGGTTACGAGAGGGGAAGGGTTTTATTGCACCCCCTCTCGCCCAATCCGGAGATCGGTCTCTACTCGGGCATTTTTATAAAAACATCTGCATTTTTCTCTCATTTTATCATTTTTTTTTAGCCAGCTAGGGCGGGGGAGCAGTTAATGGGGATTAAAAATGTAACAACTTGCAGCTTATATGACATAATGTGTATGGATGATTTGATTCCAATACTAAATATAGATTGAAAACAAGCACTGAGCAACCCGAACAAACTGCAGTACGCTATCACAGAGTGACATGAGCAGATCCTGCCAACATGCACTGACCGAGCCACTGCATGTCGATCAGACCTTGCGCACGCCACTACATCACCGGCGTACTCCACTTGTTTGGTTCCTCGGCCTTTGCTTGCAATCCTCTGGGCTCTGGAAAAGGACCAGCGCACACCCAGGAACAAACCACGCAAGTCAATATATTATAGATCACATAATAACAGGCAGATGAAATGGCTTTAAAGCCATGAAGGAGAGCAGAATACCCCAAAAACAGTGTGGGGACAAGAAATAGGCCAAGACTAAGCTAAGATGCAAGGGCCAACCACTGGAATTAAATACAAACTGCCGTACGCCAGTTAAATAAGCCCGTACGCCACTTTGCTTTTTGGTTCGGTGCTTGGACTTTGCATCATCTGGGCTCTGGATCATGACTAGAAAAATCCCTAGAGGCCTTTTTATAACAGATATGAGCGAATATTGAATACTATCACTGAGCAACTTTAAATACGGAAAAGCAATAAGCTGGTTATTAGCATGCGAGGGTGATTGACAGAAATGAAAGTAAGATAAAGGGACGATCCATGACCCCCACGCCAGTATTGCGCGTACTACCATGACTGGCGTACGGCATACCATGACTGGCGTGTGCCATGTGTCATTTCGTACAATCGCTGTATTTTATCAGTTTGAGGCCAGGACTAGGTATTATCTACTAGCCTGGACCTTACTAACCCCCCTCAGGAGCTGAAAACAGAAAAGAACGTAAAGGTGATATACCTTTTGTATTGAGATTTGGAGGTGGTTTTGAGCTTTGGAGGTTAGAGATAGAGGCTGAGATGACGACTGAATAGCAGTGGGGTGTATGGAAGTGGGTTGCTCTCCTTTCTCTTTCAATGAAAGAAAGAGATAGAGAGCTTGAAGAAAATGAGAGGGAGAAAGATTACACCTCTTAATGTGGCTAACCCCTTGCAAATGAATGCAAGGGGGGTATTTATAGAGGGGAGAGAGACTGAGATCAGTTGAGGCTAGGCCTTGTTTGGCTGGCCTTAGGTGCAAAAGGGGCCTTCCATGCATTAAATGCATGGGACTAGTTGATGGGGGGTGTAGGAGAGAGAGGGAACGTCTCTGCCGAGAGTAATCATCAGGGACACTGTGGCCGACGTCAGGGTGGCACAAAAGTCCCGCCCAAGTGGCTGAATAAAGTTGATTTGATTGGGTTTGACTGGCGTGCGCCACTATTAACTGGCGTGCGCCAGTAAAAGCTAGGCCACTGGTCGATGACTGACACGTGGCAGATAACTGGCGTACGTCGCCAATATACTGGCGTATGCCAGTTGGGTTTTGCTGGGGCCGTTTGGCTCTGGTTTGAAGGGTTTGAAAGGGGTTTGGGACGCTCAAGGCTCAAACACACCTTTGTCCTCGATCTGTTTTCGACTATAATCATCATTGAGGAAACAAAGGATCGACAAAATAACGTTATCTGGACAGTCCAGAATAGGGTGTCTACATAAACTTCTTTAAAATCTTCTCAATGTAATGTTTCTGGGATATAATTAAATGACCACGACTTCTTTTAATTCTAATACCCAATATTACATCAGCAACACCCATATCTTGCATACTAAAGTTAGCTGAAAGAAAATCTTTTGTACTCTGAACGTTCTCTTAGTCTGTACCAAAAATGAGTATATCGTCTACGTACAAACAGATAATGACTCATCGTTTGCCATTAAATTTACTATACATGCATTAATCAGATTGGTATATTGTAAAACCATTTGACACAATCACTTTGTCAAACTTCTCGTCCCATTGCTTAGGCGCTTACTTAAGTCCGTAAAGAGACTTTATAAGCTTGCAAACTTTGTGCTCATAACCTTGCACAATGAACCCCTTTGGTTGCTTCATATAGATTTCCTCATCTAACTCACCATTAAGGAATGCAGTCTTGACGTCCATTTGGTGTATTTCAAACTTGAATATAGAAGCAAGAGCAATTAAAACTCTAATTGTTGAGATTTTAGCAACCGGGGCATAGGTATCAAAGTAATCGATGCCCTCTTTCTGGGTAAAACCTTTGGCTACAAGTTTGACCTTGAACTTATCAATAGTTCCATCAATTTTTATTTTCTTTTTGAAAATCCATTTATAAGCATTTGGTTTAGAACCAGGTGCTAAATCCGCCAAAACCCATGTATTATTACCCATAATAAAATCCGTCTCATCTTAGATAGCTTCTTTCCAGAAAGCCACGTCTTACGATTTCATTGCTTTCTCAAACATCAAAGGATCATTTTCCACATGAAGTGAAAATACATTGTGAGCACATGAAATCTCTCTAGTGCCTTCAACTAGAAAAATTATGAAATCAGGACCAAACATTTTCTCTGTCTGAACTCGTTTGCTCCTTTTCAATTCAACTTGTTCCTCAGGTTCATTTTCTTCAACCGGAACCTCTAAAGGCTCATTGTCCTCTTCGGACATCGAAGGAAACTCTTCCAAATCTTTGTTAGATTCCAAATCCTTACTAGATTTTAACCTTGAAATTCTGTCAAATCTGTTTTCATAAAACACTGCATCTCGAGATTCAATGATGGTTAGGCTCAGCCACTAGAAACCTATATGCTTTACTGTACAAAGCATATCCAAGGAATACACACTCGATTCCTTTTGGACCTAGTTTCTTCCTTTTAGGTCTAGGCAATCTCACAATCGCCCTACACCCCCAAGTCTTAAAATAACTCAGGTTTGGTTTCCTTTTTTACCAGAGCTCATATGGAGTAATGTTAGACTTTTTGAGAGGTACTCGATTCAAGATATAAGCAGCGGTAAGTATGGCTTCACCCCACAAACCTTTACTTAATCATGCATTGCTTAGCATAGCAACCACCATCTCAGATAAGGTTCTATTCTTCCTTTCGGCCACTTCATTCTATTGTGGTGTATAAGGTGTAGTTACTTCATGAATTATCCCCACTGATTCACAATAATCAGGGAAGTGATATTCACCACTCCTATCAGACCTAAGACGTTTTATCATCAAACCACATTGATTTTCTACATCAGTCTTATACACAACAAATTTATCAAGCACTTCATCTTTGGAATGAAGCAAATAGACATAATAAAATTTTGAATAATCATCTATGAATGTTGCCATATAAAGTTTACCGCCTTTAGTAGGAATGCTATGAAAATTGTAGGGGGATGAAAACAATTGGTGCTTCAGATCAACTGGATTGCAACGGCTTATTCGTGCCTCTTCACAGGAACCCTAGCTCAACGTCTGAACCCTAATCTGCAAAATAGACAGGGGGTGAATGCACTTTTGCCTCTTGTGGCAAAGGCCCTCCGATGCCTTTGTTAGTATCACGTACTAAAAATTGAACCCTAATTATCAGTAGAAAAGCAATAAGAATGCAATGTATTACGTACCTTTTTCCTCTCGGTTTACCTCATATTTATAGATTTTCGTATGTTTACTGGCCAAGCATCCCTGTTGCCCTAGGATTCCTAACTCGTATAGGAAAACCATGATATTAAGGATTCTCGTTTCCTTTATCAGTTCATTAGAAAAGAGTCCTTTTTGGATTCTTTTCCATTTACTGGCCGAACATCCCATTCTCATTGGGTATCTTTCTTAGATCCTTTATTCGCGGGATCTTATTCCTTAACAGAATACCAACATTCTGGATTCTTCCAGAATGTTTCCCATGCTCCAATAATTGATTTGGGGTTCTTTCATTGTTCGGCCATCTCGTTGCCGAACAGACTGCCCTAGACCAATGACCTCACATGCAACTTGGTCCAAACGTAATGAGAATGTCTCTATATGCCGAACAGCTTTAGTTTTACACCACTGACTTCTCATGTCATTGGCCTTTAATCAGCCGAACAGACTGCATGGACCAAGGACTTCCCATATCATTGGTCCATGTCGCTGTTCTTCATACTGCCCGGTGATAAGTCCCGTTGTATTTACTACGTGCTCCCAAACATCACGTGTTTGGCAACTAAATGTATCTGCTTGGGAATACCTCCCTACAATTGCTCCCCAGCTTCATCTATTTACCACTGTTCGGGGGCAATATATGATGCTTAGAAACAGAATTTTATTTAGACCAGACTCTTCTGATCCCGTGCAGTCATAAATTCAATATTTCATTGATGCCTTTTGGCGCTTCTGTCATTATACCATTTCGGGGTAATGACCCCACGTGGCACGTATCGTATGCCTTTCATTTAATGTGAACTGACGTTTTATCTAAACGACGTCAATACATCGTTAATTCAATCCCTTTATTCCGTTACTTAAAAAGTAACGGTGTGAGACGAGACGTTTCGTCTCCGTCTCTGGCACCTAAACCCCAGAAAGGGCTCATTTTGGATTTTCTCACCCAAAACTTTCAAACTCTTTCTCTCTCTAAGCTCTCTGCCATTGCCGCCGTCTGCAAACTCGATTGCATTCTAGGAATCGTCACCGTTTTTCTCGTAAGATCCTCATTCTTTCCTCATTTCTTCTGCTTGGGTTTCCAATTAAGATTTTCCATCCATTCGATTAGATTCCATCCGAGATTTTTCATTCTCGGATTTGTGGGTCATTTCTAGGGTTTCAGTCATACCACTTTCCAGTTTACTTCCTCTTTTGAATATATCCATGGCTGATGACAATGAAAACCCTCTTAGACCCAGCAAGTTTAGGAAGCTTTGTGATACCCCTGCTGCCATGGCGGCATTTAGAGAGAAATATAATATTCTTGAAAACGTAGGGCTTGAACTCGCTCCATTAGGAGCGGATAGGGATGCTAGATCGTGGGATAGAATGTGTATCCCAATCGTGGCCATTGTCGAAGGCGGGGTCCGTTTCCCCCTTCATCCATTACTCCGCCAGATTTTAAGCTGGTACCGTCTTACACCCATGCAAGTTTCTACGAACGTGTTCAGACTGATAATGGGTACCATAGCCCTAAATGAGATCCTAGGGACCCAATTAGGAATCTGGGATATCCAATGGTGGTACAATATAGTACTAAACCCCGAGTACAATACTTACTACTTCAAAGTTAGGAAGGCAGACAAACGTTTTGTACTCAATCTGCCAGATTCTGCTCGTGATCACGAGATCGACTTCCTCTATGTAACTGGAGCATTCGAGCCTCTAGGGGAAGATGGCCAAGTGCTGGGGCTCCATTGCCCCCACATATGGGGCTATCCACGTATGCTCTTGCTTTTACCCCTTTTGCAATTCTTCTTTTACTGCTTCCTCATAACTCCTTTATGTTCTAACTTTGATTTTGCAATTTGGATCTTTGCAGCTGAAAACGCTAACCACCGTCCCAGACGTGTACCGAGCAACATCCGAACAGAGGACATTAACAAGGTCCTAAAGTATACAGGCGTGCTCGGTTCCCGAACAGCAGGTCGAGGCCGGAACGCTGACGTACTGCTGGTCTACGACCCTTCATACCGAGGGGTCATTGACAGAAGACTTGCCAATCCCAGTACGAGTGCTGCTTCTACCTCTACATCAGCCGCTCCCCAACCACGTACCTCAAGACGTCAATCCGGAGTTACCATTGCTGGTCAACTCGGAGAAATTCCCATTTCAGAAGGAGTCCCACTACCACGTTTAAGACTTCGTAGAACTGCTCAGAGTCGAACTATCTCTCAACAACAGCCCGAACACCCTTCCTCAAATCGTGTTACCAGCCAATCGTCTTCATCAGGTTATACTCCATCTCATCCTAACTTAGAGATAATGACCCGTCAACCTCTAAATCTCAGCTCCCTCCTCACCGTCTCTTCTCGGGGACGTGGGACTGGCCAAGTGGCCTCAACTGCGCCCCTCCCCCACGATCTCGTCTCAATAGGGGGGATCTGCACGGTCATCATCTTCTCCTCGAGAAGTGGACACCACTACAGAGGCCACTGACCTTCATAGAGACAAACGTCCAAGGGTAGATGACCATGATGGTACTGCTTCTCAAGCAGATACCGAAACTCATCATCCTATCTCACCAACTACTCAAGTCCTTCCTCAGACGTGGACTCCTCCTTTCATTAGGGGAGACCGTCTCGTTCACGTCGGAGACAGTGCTAGTTCATCTGAAACAGCACTTGCCCTAACTCAAGGGCTGCTGCTCCCAGTTGACATGCAGAAAGAAAATGCATCTGAACCTGACCGGCTCGTTTCTACTGGACTTGTCAGTGGTATCAAGGTATTTATGACTTGATCTTTCCTTTCAGTTACACGTAAGGTCTTTATGTATATGTCGTACACTATCAAACATGTATTGCTACACCCGTCTTTAACTGTTTGATATTTTGCCAGTTCATTCAAAAGATGGTTACTTTGGGTAAAAAGTACCAAGAAGCTGATACCGAGAGGGTCAGGCTGATGAATGACAACACCAGGTTGCTCCGAACAATCACTAGGTTGGAAAGAGAAAGAGACAAAGCCAAATCTAACTTCAATCAAGCTAAAGGCAAACTCGAAGTTGCCGAAGAAAGCGTCAATCACGCTTTGTCAGAGATTGATAATGCCAAGAAAGCTGCTTACGAAGAAGGGTATTAGAAGGGTTTTGATACCACAACAGCTAACTATGTTGAACAGATTCCTGCCATTCAAGATCAGATTTGTCTTGCTTGCTGGGAAACATGTTTAACGAAGGTTGGCGTTGCAGACGACTCCCCTCTCTGGACTGAGAATGAATTACCGAGCAATAGGGTTGTAGCTCCCCAAGAGCACGAAGTGCCCCTGGAAGATGATTTTGAGCAGCAAATTGAAGATTTTACAGGAGCAGAGGAAGATATTCCATCTGGATCGCAGCCCGTCCAGTCTCCTGCTCGTGATGTAGTTAACGAACCCATAGTCTTGGAGGAGAATCCAGTCGATGATGGTGCAGATGCTCAGATCAATACTGATGTTCCAGTAGTCCAGAATGTGGACTAACTTTGGTAAGTTGTTTGAGCTGTTTGATTTTGATTGCTGGTCCTGCGTGACCATAAGCATTGGCCCTGCGTGGCACTAGTACTTTCAAAAATATTTGGTTTGATACAGGTATTCGGCCCTTTATGGCATAACTTTTTATGTTTTGTTCGGCTACACTCGTATTTGCATCTGTTCGAATGCAAATAGTTTAATCGTAAGTATTTCATACTTGCTAAGTTTCTCATACTTTAAAATTATTTGCGTTCTCAGTTTCTCTTACTGTTCATAAGTTTATTTCATACTTGTATTTGTGATCATAATTATACAAGTGTTTCATACTTGCATAAGTGTGTTCAACAGACTATTTGTTAAGTTTCACGTACTTTTTTGATACAGATGTTAAGTGTCACGTACTTTTTTGATACAGATGTTAAGTGTCACGTACTTAATTTATTTAAGTTTCACGTACTTAAATAAGTGTGGCTAACATATACTCGTTTATGCTTTAAGCAAAGCTAATTACTTTATATAAACCTTTTTAAGTATCACATACTTAAAAAAAGACGTACAAGTGTTTTCGTACTTGTATCTCTCTAAGTTTCACGTACTTAACAAATGTTCTAACAGACTTTGTCCCATACAAGTGTTAGCACACAAATGTTTCATACTTGTGTTTAAGTTTCACGTACTTAAAAGTTTGAAAAGTTTGAAAAGCACACAAGTGTTTCATACTTGTTTTTTAAGTTTCACGTACTTAAAATATATTCCCTGCTCCCTAATACGAATGAGGGAAACTAAACTCGTAGTTCGTATTTAAAAGCAAATAAAATAACTATACTAAGAAGTGATTTTATTCATAATCTGTAAAATGCAAGAGGGCGTTATTCGTACCCCATGGAACAAAAATAATCAAAACTAGAATAAGGAAATTATATTCGTAATTTTCACACAATCACGTAGTGCAAATCCAAGACAGATTTTAATACTTCTTAAACAAAGAACTTTCGTAAATTATGAACATTCCAAGGCTTCGGAATTGGATCACCATCCAGATCTGCCAATCTATAGGCTCTTATACCTACAATCTCGGTTACTCTATACGGGCCTTCCCAGTTGGCCCCCAGCTTGCCTTCGTTGGCCACCTTGGTGTTCCCGAGCACTTTTTGTAGCACGAGATCCCCAACACCAAATTCTCTAGGCTGAACATGTTTGTTGTAGCTTTTCATCAGCTGTTCTTGGTAAGAAGCAAGATGTACCAAGGCCTTTTCTCTCCTCTCCTCGGCGAGATCAAGCTCGATTTCAAGGGCCCTGTCATTGCCTCCACTTTCAACCAAAGCGGTCCTATTGGTCGGCAGACCCACTTCCAGAGGTATGACAGCCTCTGTTCCAAATGTCAATGAATAGGGGGTCTCTCCCGTAGACCTCCTTGGTGTTGTTCGATGAGCCCAAAAAACTAACGGTAACTCATCAGGCCACTTCCCATTGGCTTTGTCCAGCCTTTTCTTAATCCCATCAAGGATAGTTTTGTTAGAAGCCTTTGCTTGCCCATTACTCTGAGGGTAGGCTGGGGTGGAATAATAGTTTCGTATTCTGTACTGGGCACAAAAAGCCTTGAATTTCTTCTGAAATTGGGATCCATTATCTGTAATCAATGAGTAGGGGACCCCAAAGCGAGTGATGATACTTTTCCACACGAACCTTTCTATCATAGGTTCAGTGATTTTGGCTAATGGTTCTGCCTCAATCCACTTTGTAAAATAATCAGCTGCTACAAACAGGAATTTTCGATTCCCAGTTGCTTTGTGTAATGGACCCACGATATCTATCCCCCATTGAGCAAACGGCCCAGGACTTGTCAAAGGCACCAGATCCTCGGCGGGTGTTCTAATCATTGGTGAGAATTTTTGACACTTCTCACAAATTTTCACATATACCTTTGCATCTTCTTGCATGTGTGGCCACCGGTAGCCTTGAGTAATTGCTCGGTGGGCAATGGATCTCCCTCCAGCATGGCTCCCACATGTTCCCTCGTGGATTTCATAAAGGAACTTCTATACCATTTTAGGATGTACACATAGCAAATATGGGCCTGTAAAGAATTTTCTGTACAACTTACCCTCTGGGGACAGCCAAAACCTAGCAGATTTGACCCTTATCTTGTGGGCCTCCTTTTTGTCAGAGGGGAGTATCTCGTCTCATAAGAATTCCATGATTGGGTCCATCCAACTTGGTCTTTGGTTCACGTCCAAGACTAAGTCTACACTCCTCTCAATGCTCGGCTCATTTAGATATTCTACTGCCACCCTTCTTTTGAACTCAGTTGGTACGGCTGCAGCCAACCAAGCTAAAGAATCTGCATGAGCATTCTGTCCAGAACTTATTTGCTCAATATATACCTTCTCGAAGGTATCAAGCAAGTCCTTGGCTGCCTGCACGTAGGCCACCATCTTTTCATTCCGAGTTTCGTACTCGCCGGACAGCTGATTCACAACAAGCTGGGAATCATAATACACCCTGACCCATTCTGCTTTAAGGATCTTTGCACTCCTTAATCCAGCCAAGAGTGCTTCATATTCAGCCACATTATTTGATGCACTGAATCCAAGCCGAACAGATAATTCAATCAGAACTCCTTGAGGAGGAAAAAGGACAACTCCAATTCCAGAACCAGTATTACATGCTGATCCATCAACGAATAGCTTCCATTCTTTGGGATCCTGTTCGGCTACGGGTTGATCCTTCATGGATGATGTCTTAGCCACCTATTCCTTTCTCGTAGGAGGCAGGGGAGCAACAGTGGGGGAAAACTCTGCCACAAAATCAGCCAACACTTGGCCTTTGATTGCTGTGCATGGCTGATATTCGAGATCGTACTGGCTTAACTCCACGGACTATGTCGAGATCCTTCCCGAGAAGTCTGCCTTTCGAAGCAGTGATTTTAATGGAAATTCAATATAAACTACAACCTTGTGGCTTTGGAAGTAGTGTGGCAGTTTCCTGGTGGCTGTCCTAAGTGCCAGGACAAGTTTTTCTAAAGGCAGATATCTCGTCTCTGCATCCAACAATATCTTGCTAACATAATAAATAGGGATTTGCTCGATTCCCAAATCCCTTAATAGGACTGCACTTACTGCATGCTCGGAAACAGCTAAGTACAGAATTAAAGACTCACCTGGCTGTGGAGTTGACAAAAGTGGGGGTTCTGCCAGGTATTTCTTTAGGTCCTGGAAAGCTTGCTCAAATTCTGCTCCCCATTCGAATCCCTCCCTCTTTTTCAGTACCTGAAAGAAGGGTCTGCACTTATCACTTGACCTGCTGATGAATCTGTTAAGTGCTGCTGCCATTCCAGTCAGCCTCTGGACTTCTTTGGTAGTTTTGGGACTCTGTAGTCTCTGTAGGGCATCAATCTGATCGGGATTTGCCTTTATCCCTCTCATGGTTACCAAATGGCCCAGGAACTTTCCTGAACCAACTCCAAACGCACACTTCGAGGCGTTGAGTTTTAACTTATATTTCCTCAAGATTTCGAAAACTTCTTTTAAATCAATAATATGCCCTCCTTTTTCTCGACTTTTTACCACCATATCGTCTATGTAAACTTTCAAAGTTTTTCCAATGAGCTTTTTGAACATAATGGTTGCAAGTCTTTGGTATGTAGCCCCAGCATTCTTTAGCCCAAACGGCATGACACTGTAGCAGTATAACCCTCGTGGTGTGATGAACGAAGTCTTCTCTTGGTCAGGTTCAAACATAACAATCTGATGATATCCTCGATATGCATCGAGAAAACTCATTTGCTCGTAACCAGAGGTTGCATCAACCAATTGGTCAATCCTGGGCAAAGGAAAACTATCCTTAGGGCACGCTTTGTTTAGGTCTGTGAAGTCCACACAGACATGCCACTTCCCATTCTTCTTCTTTACCACAACAGTGTTGGATAACCACTCTGGGTAATAGACTTCACGTATTGCTTTGGCCTCCAGCAAACGATCGACCTCCTCAATCACTGCATCTACATGCTGCACGGCTGCTCTTCATTTTTTTTGAATGATTGGCTTGTGCTGAGGGTCAATATTTAAATGGTGACAGATCACTTCTGCGTCCACCCCGGGCATTTCCTCTGGCACCCATGCAAAAACATCAATATACTCCTTTAGAAATCTTATTGATTCAGCCTTTTCGTCTGCTAGTAGTGATTCCCCAATTAAAAAATATTTTTCAGGATCAGTCTCGTTGATCTGAATCTTCTCCAGGCCTTCAACCACTTTTTCAGTCGGGTTTCTTCCAATATCCTCTATGATTGGTTGATCTGGTACTTCTAACGTATGAACATGGTGGACCTTTGGGGCTATTTTGATGATGGAAATTAAACATTGCTGTGCCATCCTCTGGTTGCCTTTAAGGACTTCAATCCCATTTGATCTTGGGAATTTCACCATTTGGTGATAAGTGGAGGAGACTGCTCTCATCTTGTGCAACCATGTCCTCCCTATAATTGCGTTATAGGAAGAAGGGATATCGACCACTAAAAAGTCTATTCTCAACACCACTGATCCAACCCGAACAGGTAACGTTACCTTTCCAAGGGGCCATACTGCTCCCGCACCGAACCCAATAAGAAGTGTTGTAGACTGTTCTAAGTCTGATTAGGCCAGCCCTAGCTTCTTGAATGCATCATAGTACAATACCTCTATACAACTCCCCGAGTCCACTAAAATTCTTTCGATGTCATATGCCCCAACTCGTAGGGTTACGACCAATGCATCGTTGTGGGGTATTTGGACCTCCCCCAAGTCATCATCACTGAATGCCAAGCTCTCATTGCATACATCAGTCTCTCGCCCTCTCTTGTTTCCCAATCGCATCACGTGCTGATCATGCTTAACTTGCCTTTGTAATAGCCTAACCTCACTTCTTGTATAAGGTGTGGCCAATCCATGTATCATATGGATCACGCCTTTAGGGTTTTGTTCGTAATCCAGCTCCATAGCCTTCCCTTTTTCCTTAGGGTCCTCCTGGATAAACTCCTTGAGATAGCCCCGAGAGACCAAATCATCAAGGTGCCTCTTGTACATCTCACAGTCCTCAGTCATATGGCCCCAATCTTTATGATAACTGCAGTGCTGATTCGTAGCATGTTTTGCATCTTTGTCTCCGCCTAGACTTGGTGGCCATTTAAAATATGGCTGATTCTTTATTCGATAAAGAATCCTATAAATTGGCTTCTTCCAAACTGTAGTGATAGAAAAGAAGGATTTAGGGTCTGGAGCTTGCTTGTCCTTGTACGGCTCTTTCTTAGCCTGCCCGTATTCCCTTCTCTCTCTATAAGTCTTGGGCTCTGGCTTATCTACTTTTTTAGCAGGTGCCTTCGGCTATTCGGCGACCGTCCTGCCATCCTCACGGAGTATGTCATCCTCCATTCTGGCATGTTGCTCTATCCGTTCCATCAATTTAGCCAGGGTGGCTACCGAATGTTTATTCAATGAGCGGCGTAGCTCTCCCCGAACAGGCAAACCAGTCTTGAAGGTAGCAATTGCATACTCTTCACTACAACTTTCAATCTCGTTGAAAGTCTCCCAGTACTTCTTCGCATAGTCCCTGATCTGTTCGTTTTCCTCCTGTTTCATGGTGGAAAGACTTTCAAAGGTCTTTGGGGCCTTTCTGCTTGTCAAGAACCGAGCAGTGAATTCCTCGGCCAACTGCCTCCATCCTCGTATGGATCGTGGAGCCAATTTATGAAACCAGGATAAAGCCACCTTGCCAAGACTGGAGGGAAACATCTTGCACAAAATGGAATCATCCCCTTCATGCATATACATGGCCTGTTGATAATGCTGTATGTGAGCCACGGGATCCGTATTTGTCTCGTAAGTACGAATGCACCGTGCTTCACTCTGCTCGGCAATCTTGCTTCTTGTAGCCTCTTTGTAAAGGGGGAGGCTGCAATATTACTCAGGGCCTTGCGTGCTGCTTCTCGTGCAGTCACTGTCCCATCCTCTTGCTCCTTTGATTTGTGGGCCGAAGCCTTGACCCAATCAGCATCAGGTCTCTCATACCTGTCTCGATGATGTTTTCTTGTGTCCTCTTCCTCTGGGGTAGAACTTCGGTCTCTGCTCCTCCTTTTTCGTGAAGAAGCCTTTCTCTCGGGTGTTCAACTTCTACTTCTTCTTCCCCTTTTTCGTAGAGAAGCCTCATGATGCCCTATAACAGGACTTCTGCTCCCCTTTCTGCGTGAATGAGTTTGCTTATGAACCACCAGAGCCCGTCCGTCTCTCTGGGAATTCCTTCGAGAGAGTCCAGAATCTTCTGGGTGCTCTCATACCCTCTGCAGCTCCCGTATCTCGTACTCTCGTTTTCTAATTAAACGAGCATACTCCTCGATTTCTCTTCTCTTTTTATCAAGGATATCATCATCGTTGTGTATACTCTTTGAACGAGTAACTGACTCATCTATTCGATGAGACCTACTCCTTCTCGTGGAGCCAATAGCAGTCTTGTCTCCTTTTTCTTTGGAGTTATCTCTATCATGTCTACCAGTGGGCTTTCTCGGAGCGCCTGGTGGGGATTTATCCCTTCCCCCACCCAACTGGTCCTTTGGACTAAACGGAGTGACTGGATTTTCTTCCGTCATGATTACTTTTTCAGAAAAGTTTGTTTGTTTCCCACAGACGGCGCCAATTGTAGGGGGATGAAAACAATTGGTGCTTCGAATCAACTGGATTGCAACGGTTTATTCGTGCCTTTTCACCGGAACCCTAGCTCGACGTCTGAACCCTAATCTGCAAAATAGACAGGGGGTGAGTGCACCTTTGCCTCTCGTGGCAAAGGCCCTCCGATGCCTTTGTTAGTATCACGTACTAGAAATTGAACCCTAATTATCAGTAGGAAAGCAATAAGAATGCAATGTATTGCGTACCTTTTTCCTCTAGGTTTACCTCATATTTATAGATTTTCGTATGCTTGCTGGCCAAGCATCCCTGTTGCCCTAGGATTCCTAACTCGTATAGGAAAACCATGATATCAAGGATTCTCGTTTCCTTTATCAGTTCATTAGAAAAGAGTCCTTTTTGGATTCTTTTCCATTTACTGGCCGAACATCCCATTCTCATTGGGTATCTTTCTTAGATCCTTTATTCGCGGGATCTTATTCTTTAACAGAATACAAACATTCTGGATTCTTCCAGAATGTTTCCCATGCTCCAATAATTGATTTGGGGTTCTTTCATTGTTCGGCCATCTCATTGCCGAACAGACTGCCCTGGACCAATGACCTCACATGCAACTTGATCCAAACGTAATGAGAATGTCTCTATATGCCGAACAGTTTTAGTTTTACACCACTGACTTCTCATGTCATTGGCCTTTAATCAGCCGAACAGACTGCATGGACCAAGGACTTCCCATATCATTGGTCCATGTCGCTGTTCTTCATACTGCCCGGTGATAAGTCCAGTTGTATTCACTACGTGCTCCCAAACATCACGTGTTTGGCAACTAAATGTATCTGCTCGGGAATACCTCCCTACAAAAATCACATACATCACTATGAATCAATTCAAGTAATGAAGAAGTCTGTTCGATTTTAGGAAATGGCAATCTGGTTATCTTTGATTCCAAACAAATCTTGCATTTATCAACCATATCATTATCAGATTTAGGAATTAGTCCTGATTTAACCATGCAATCCATTTTCCTTATATTGATATGTCCTAAACAAGTATGCCATAAAGAAAAAGAATCAAGTATATGAGCAGAAACAATTGTGTTATTGATCTTAAGCTTAAACATCCCCTCGGTTACATAGCCTTTGCCAACAAACACACCATCCTTGGACATAACAATTTTGCCCGACTCAAACACTACTTTAAAGCCATACTTATTAAGTAGACTTGCAGACACGAGATTCTTCCTAACTTCCGGTACATGATACACATTAGTAAGAGTCAGCGTCTCGCCAGAAGTGAACTCCAAATCCACTTTGCCTTTACCCTTAACTGGTGCAGTTGATGCATTTCCCATGAATAGAACGGTGCCATCTGCAACTGGATTATAGTGAGTAAAGAACCTCTTGTCATTGCAGACATGCTCTGTCGCACCAGAATCAAGTCACCAATCTCCAGCATCTTCGAGGATATTCACCTCGGAAACAACAGCAATGAATTTAGAATTCTTTACCCCAGATGCTCCTGGATTTCCACCAGAGTTCTTCCTTTTCAAGGATCGGCAATCTTTCTTAAGATGCCCAGGTTTGCCGCAATGCCAGTAACCAGTATCGGTAGGATCCAGTTTCTGCTTCTTCCACTTACCAGAAGACTTATCACCGCCCTTGTTCTTGCGTTTCTTGTTGGAACTTTCTTCCACCACATGAACTTTGGAAGTAGAATTATCCTTACCCTCCTGACGCCTTGTCTCTTCCTCCACCCGAAGGTGTTAGGCTAACTGTTCAAGGGTAAATTCCTTGGTCTTATGTTTTAGTTCCTTTCTGTAATCTTTCCAAGATGTAGGCAGTTTGTCAATAACAGAGGAGACAACAATAGATTCATCCATATGCATATTCTTAACCTTAAACTGACTGAGGATATACTGAATCTCATGCAACTGATCAATCACAGGCTTTGTATCAACCATGCGATAATTCATAAATTGATTAACAAGAAACTTCTTACTTGTAGTGTCATCAGAAAGATACTTATCGTTGAGTGCATCCCAAAGTTCCTTTGCCGGCATTGAATTTTGATAGACGTCGAATAGTGAATCTGACAACGCATTGAGAATGTGTCCTCTACAGATGTAGTCATCATTCTCCCATTTGCCCCTTTCACGAGCCTACTCCATAGTTTCATCATCTGGCTCCTCCGATATCACCGGACTCGGAGTAGTCAGCATATAAACCACTTTCAGGGTGGTTAGCAAGAAGTGCATCTTCTTCTGCCGACGTCTGAAATTTTCACCTTCAAACCGCTCCAACTTTAGAAAGTCCTGCGTCATCTTTTGCAGAAACATCACCATTGCAAGATACTGTCTTTAGATTGTTGGAAAATTGATTACTGCAAATACTGAACTACTGGTGAATCCTCCACAAATGCTGAAAAACGCTTCGAGTCACGACGATGTCACTTTCCTAAAGACAGTATTTACCCCCACCAGTTGGTATGCAAAAGGTTACAGCAAACCTGCCTTCAAGATAAATCGAAGCCCGAACTTGAAATTCTTTCTGTTTGCGTTTGCACTGACGAAACGGACAGAATACCTGCTGAACGAATATAAGAACCGAGAACCACTGAATTCTATTTTCTGCAGCAAAACAGAATGCAGAATGAATGCTAGAAAATATATAGAGACGTGGGAGAAATTCGGCATAATATGTGTGTCTAAATTTTGTCAAGTAGTGGTCTATTTATAGGCCACTACGCACCCATTGTGAATGGATACGCACCCGATCTAGTCTGACCATTGGATCAGATCCTATGGTCTTGATCGATCAGTCACACCCAGTTACACTGAACTGGTGTATTGTTTCATTCACACCCAATCGGATTTGATCCAATCCATTGGATCGTGCCCATTCGCGGTTAACGGCTGAGATCGCAACTCCACGAACCAACGCACCCGTAGGCTCGAGTTGCACCCGATCGGAACCGCTCCGTGTGACTCACTTGTCACGTGTGTGACACGCGGCATCCACGTCAGCGCCACCTTACTGCCAACTCACAATAAGAAATGGCGCCTATAAGGTGCCTAGCACTAAATGCAAAGTGCGCCGCTAAAGCGCCACAATGCATCACAGGCCACGCCACATAGCCCACGCCGCGCGTGCGTGCATGTGTGAGCGTGTACTGGTGCGTAGCACCGGCTCCGCCGGTATGGTGCGAAGTGCGAAGCACCATAGGGTTGCATCACACTAGATCATTAATTACTCATATTAGGAATGTTCCCTAATATATACCACTCCAACATCTCTCAACTAACCAATGTGAGACAAAACTCACAAAGAGGAAAAACAAGCATTCTAAGAAAACAAGGAAATTTTACAAAACCAAAACGACGACTCTTTTATTTTGAAAATCTCTAACAAAGCACACCCATCAAAACTGATAATGAGATTAATGCAAAAAATTTACTGACTGGGCCTACTTGCCTATCTGCATATATTCATGTGTAGTTACTAGCTGCACAACACAAGTGAGAGAGAGAGAGAGAGAGAGAAAGAGAGAGAGAGAGGCTCAATGAAGTCAATGAATTATACCTGATAGAGCTGTGGTGAAATTTCTCAACTGGACTCCTTTACATGTGGCTGCATCACGTGGGCAACAAGAGCTTTTCCAAGCACTATTGAGTAGTAGCCCAGAGCTTGCCGATGCTCTAGATTGCAACAACGATCGCTTCTTCACTTAGCAATGGCTAACGGACACATCGAGATTGTGAAAGCATTAACAGCGGCGAGATCAAAGATGTGCCTAGCTCGTGATTGAGACGATGCAAACCCTCTTCATGTTGCAGCTATGCGAGGAAACATTGAGGTTGTGAAAGCATTAATGCAGGTGAGACCAGATATGTGCCAGCTAGCTCGTGATCGAGACGGTGCAAATCCTCTTCATGTTGTAGCTATGAGATTAAAGGTCGAGGTCTTGGATGATTTGTGCAAAGCTAACCCCCATGCAGCTCGAGCTAGGGTGGAAAGTGGAGAAAGAGAGACTATCTTACATCTTTGTGTTAAATATAACCAGCTACAGTTTTTATCGATGCTGTTGGAGAAATACTTTTGAAGGTGTGGAGTTTGTCAATGCCAAAGATAATGCTGGCAACACCATACTACATCTTGCTGTTGTGGGTCGAAGATTCGATGTACATTAGGACCACAATCAAGGCTTTAGTTTGGAGTCAATACTTTTGAAGTATTATAATTCAAGACCAAATTTGGTATACTACTTTCTTAAATAGTTTCACTTGTTTTTGATAATCGGATGCCCAGGCCAGTCTGCATGTGCACACCTCAACTAACTTTGGAACCCTGAAATTAACGACTTATTCTGTCTAATAGAGTGTTCCCTCTTCACTTTCAGACCTAGAAACAATGCTCCTTCTTCACTGTTAAGACCTACAAACATTCATAGTTGGATTCATCTTATTAGATTGTTAACCACCAATTCATCTAAAAATTTAAGCTATTAGAGAGAGGGAAAACTTCATTATTTATATCTTCAACATGCCCCTTACGTGTAGCCGGGCTCTCCTCTATAAGCGGGCTAAACACGGGTAAATATGTTAATATTAGGTAGATAGTGAGATTCGAACACATGATCTATTGTCTGCTCTGATACCATATTAGATATTTTTAACCGTCAACTCATCTAAAAGCTTAATTAAGCTGTTAGAGAAAGGAACAACTTTATTATTTATACTCTCAACACTTCTCAACTTGCTCGACAAGCGGAATCAAAAATATAAAAACTATAGATATACTCCCTCCGTCCCGATTTGTTTGTCCACTTTTTGACTTTTGCTTGTCCTAAATTGACTATCCAGTTTCAAAAATTATTGGGCAAGATTATGTACATTTCCTTTTTTGCCCTTTCTCTTTGTTTTTTGGAGTAAGTTGAAATTCAAGTGCGGAGTAATAAAAATTCAAACTTTCTACTATAACTAAACAAACTGAAAATTTTTCATTGCATTTTACAGATTAGATACATAAACTCATAGAGCCAAAATATACACCAGATTCTAACAAAAGAGTTCCTATCTACAATGCCTTCATGTGTTTTATCCCTTCACCAACTTAAGGACTTTGGATCAAACACAGCCATCCAAAAATTTCTTCCGCTGAAGGCTTTGCAAAAAAGGTGAAGCAAAATGTGGAGAGTCAACCTGGAGAGAGAAACAAAAAAAAAAAACTGAGTGACAACATCTTATTGCATTAACCCGGCCAGTTGAAATTTTTCCTACTTAAACACTAAAAACAAAAAGATAAACAATTGGTTGTTTAACAAAGGGGAAAAAAACTGACCTTCAAGTTCCAGATGAGCCAATGCATTTTCCACAACATCACGATCACATTGAATATGAGATGGAAGATTACCAACTCTAACTAGTTGGCCTTTCCCCATATGTGGCAACTTGTAATTGTTTCCACCATAAACCTTCATCACCTCAACCATACAAGTTTGCAATGTTAAGAAAACGTGATTAAGAGTTTGTGATGACAATTCTTCAAAAGATTTCTCCACGACAGAAACAAGCTGGTCGATTGTCGAAGGTGCATGTTGATGTTGCAAAGATTGAATTAATGTAAAAAACCTGAGATCTAAAACATTCATGTCCGGACTATTGGGAGGTTGAAACGACAAACGGATATTGAGCCCATCTTCATGTGCAGCTTCAAGAAACTTGGGATCCAATGGATGAATGTGTGCCTTCGCATTATCTTGTTGAATGACTATCGTTTCCATTTCGCCGGAACGCTGCCACTTAGCTCTAATTGCGGGCAGAACCTTCTCAATCAAGCATGATCAACTAACATCATTGGTTACTGTTACAGGCTTTGTTACCAAAGTACTAGCAACTCTATTCTTACTCGTGCGTTTTGCAGGTACCTTACAAGTGAATGGAAAAATTCCAATTTTCCCGGAAAACACCTCATTCCCATTTGCATCAAACCGTGGTCGAGCTACCGCCGCTAGAAACATGACTTTTATGACGAATTTTTTGCTTTTGCAAGTGCAATGCGGTTCTCCTCTTCCGGTAGCAAATAATATCTCTCCGATTCTCTCGTCAAATAAAACCACTTTTCATTAATATGCACATAATTGTACATACCTTTGAAAAATGGTTGGCTTTCCAAACTACTAGGCTCAAGCATTGATAAACAGAAACGGAGCCTTGATCTCTTACCTTCTTCCGATAAATCTGGCTTCAATGCATTTGTATGTGGCCTCATTAAGCCTTCTTTGATTCGCCTATGCATAGTTGATTTAGGAACTTCCAAGGCTTTTGATAATGAACGGATATTAGTTCGGCGTTTGAATTCCAAGCTGGAAATTTTGCTGCACTCGATTTGAACTCGCTTGCGGCCAACTCTCCCGAGCAATTTCGAGGACACATCAACCACGGACCCATTAGCAATACAAGCCTTCCCTTGTTGCCAAATTCGACTAATTGTTTTCGGATGGACAGAGAACAATGCAGCAACCTCACTAATAAAACCCCATCTTGGTTTTCCATAATCAAACTGTAGCAAAAGAGCATCAAAAATTGCTTGGCGTTGTTCATTGGTGAGATTTTTTTTTGATCGACAGCTGCTTGAGGATTTCTCATACAAAGACTCCATTACTGACTGGAAATACTAGTGGACAGAAAAAAGGGATTGGGATATGGAATAGGTGTGCAAATTAGGGAAGGGAAGAAAACATGTTACTAGAAGAAACAGAGTACCATGAAAAACTAAGAATTTTTATTGGGTAATTTGAGTTGCAGTGGGAAGCCATTTCTTTGAGAGGAGTAAGAAAGAGAATGACTTTTTAGGGGAGAGTTGAGTTTATAGTGGGAAAATTTCTGTCAGAGATGAAAGACTTTAAAATGAGGAAAAGTTTGAAATTAAATTCAAGTTTTGCCCGCCAATTAGTTTAATGGAGTAAAAACAATTTGGTCTACTGATTTCTGGCGCCTATTTTTTGAAAATAATTGTGCCGTACAACCATTCCCCTAGACTTACTGTATCTAGAAGATTGCAAATTACACAATTTTTTTTGTAAATTCAGAATGATGAAGGGTTTTTTTGGAAATCTAATACATTTTAGTACCAATCATTTGGTCCCCTTAAAAAGTTGGAATTTGGAGGTCGGACAAACAAATCGGGACGGAGGGAGTATTTAAAATCAACTCAGAAAAGGCAGGAAGTAGCCGGCAGAATAACTAATTTCTTCTTTGGTTTAATTCTTACTTTTGGTTATTCTTCTTTTCAGATTATTGACCATGTTCTTAGCCACATGGAAATTGATGTAAATGCAATTAATGCAAGCAAACAAATAGCAATGGACATTCTTCTTCTCGGGCAAACTAAAGGAATGAAACCAGAGGGAGTAGACAAAGACATTCAAGCCTTACTTGAAATCTACCGTGCCAAAAGAGTCGAGCGCAGTATCCTCGATCCTACGGCAATAGCAGAGAGAAGAAACGAAATTATAGTTGCTGCTGTACTGATGGCAACCCTAGCCTTTCAAGCAGGGGTAAACCCTCCCGGCGGTGTTTGGCCAGACGATAGAGATGGACACAAAAGCGGAAAAGCCGTGATGGCTTATAATTATCCAACTTCGTACTGGTTCTTCCTCCGTTTTAACATAATCGGCTTTACCTCGTCTCTAGGCACTCTCGTTTTGATCATGACTGACTTGCCCTTCACAGCATTTGGATATTTTATGTTGACGAACATCACCACGAGCGCAACAATCACATCCATTGCATCAGCGTATGCAATTTCTCTTGTAGCGGTCTCAGTAGTGAACCGGGACTTGAGAATGTACAACGGATCCACCGGGTCCACCGGTTTCATTTCCATTTATTATTGCCTTTACGTTATTAGCTTCTGCCATATTGTTGTTGGTAGCAATGAAGGTGGGCATGAAACAGAAAAGAAATAAGGCCGCGGAGAGGGTGAACAGACGCGCGCAGGCTTACTAATCAAGCTTCAATAAACGAGGCTAATGTTTGAATTTTATGTTCTTATTGTGCGGATTCTTATTAGAAATGTAATAATCATTCTGGTGTTTAATTTAAAATTGTTGTCTTTGTTAAATGTATGGTTTGCAAGTTACTAGTAATAAAGTTGGATTGTTATCTGTGAGTAGTTCTCCTCGACTTTCCCTCCTCCTTTCTAGTATTGAAATGTATGGAATTGTAATGATCTTTTGAAATTGATTAAGTTATTTGAACATGATTCCATTAATCTTTAACTCAAAATAGAGTTTTAGTTTATTACAGACCGGAAATTAGAAAATGCTGAGTTTTGCAAAACAAGAGAAGTCTAACAACTTTATTTAATAAAAAGGACCGAGCAGGAGTCTTAGTCTGACACGTTTTATGATGATTTTGAAAGAGAGTGAGTTATGTCCGGATGAGCCGAAAACCCCACGGTTCCCACCACCGCCATTTATAGGCCCTGCCGTATGTTCATTAAAATAATTTGAACCATTCATCTTGTAAAGCTTACAAAATAGTGTATTCATGTAAAAAAAAAAAAGTTTTATCAGCATTCTTCATAGGTATGTACAAAAAAATAAATTTTGGTTTATAAAACAGACGGCCTGAATTTTGTCAATAGTTTTTAAGTTAAAATGTGCATGACCGTCCGTTTTGTAAACCAAAATTTAATTTTTGATATACCTATAAATGTCTGATAAAGTTGATTTTTTGCGTAAATATATTATTTTGCGAGCTCTATAAGATGAACGGTTTGGATTACCGTAATAAACACACAGTGGGCCCACAATGGGAAATGGAAACCCCATGGTTTCCACCTCATCTGGAAATAAAAATTTTCTCATTTTGAAAATGTGACTAAGTAGTCTTATTGCCTGAGTTCACTGGGTTTGGGACAGAGTTTTCTGGGTTCGGGACTAATTTGGGATTAATCTCGTGGTGGTCGCTCGAGGATGAGAATAGGATCCATTTCCCGCCCAAGACTGGGTAAACATTGGCTTCCAATGACGAAAAAATTTGGCTTGTGTGGAAAAGAGGAAATCGAATGGTAATCCTGCAGCTTTGTCATATTAGGAGGATTTTGAATTTAGTTGGGATATGGCTGGCTAGTCGTGCCCTCAAAACTTGAGAGTTTAGTACGTACAATGGGATTGACTTTTAGACGATGACTTTGACTTTAACTTGGATCTGGTTAATTGGCTCCTTCAAATAGCGGTTGGGATTTTGGGAGCCCCTCTTTTCCTGGGATTTGGGATTTGCAACTCTTGTCTCTCCCTCTCAACCTTTTACCTGGTCAAAAAAAGACTAGTAAGCAAACAAGTACTCCCTCCTATTCCAGGGGTTTGTTCACGATAGCAAAGACCTTTGTAGCAGTAGCCTTTGTTTCAAAAGCCCCCCCGTTCGTAGGCCAAATTCGGTTCAGGTCGATCGATCGGGGGTATTCTATTGCAAATTATATTCTTCAGAACATTAGGTACGTACCAATAACTTCATTTTGGGTTGGAAATACTGAGTGCTTAATATGCGCGCTTAACTATAAAATCTGGTCTCGGTAGTTTAGTTTTCAGAAAGCATTAATCTTTATGTTGTGTGGTCTTTCATTACATGTTGTTCATTGGTGATTCTTCATGCAGTAACATCCGAGAAGTAAACTCACAAACTGGTCAATATCTCTGTCATCAATCATATTATCAGCCTTGAAAACTTAGTTTACTAAATTGAAATTCTTCATTTGATGCCTTTGTAGTTGGGAAGGTACCAAAAGACCTAAAATTTCTCCCACATTACCCCCACATCAATCTTCCCTTACCCCCAAATATCGTATTCGTCATGCAAATACTCCCAGCTCGTCTTGCACTCTAAAAAGCTTCAAACGATCAGAGAACCAAAAACGTCCCTTTACTTTAATCGCTTTTGTGCACATGCCCTTAAAGTTCTTGGTTGCGTCGCCTATGAAACCTTCCCCAGATTGGACTCTTACGGCCACCAGAATTGTGTTCTTGTCCTGCTTTAGGACCGTATCACTCAAAGTAGATGATGCCTCACCAAAATCGATCTCGAAAACAACCAGCCTCACTTTTCTTCTGGAACACAACCTCTAGCTCCTCCTTTAACATGTCCCTGATCAATTGTCGCACTCTCATCCAAGGGAGAGTAAGGAATAATAGCAACGGGTCCACAACCTCTACTTCACAATTACAAAAGTCATTTATTTGTGCCTTCAATTACTTTAACACTTCCACATTCCTTGTTCACTTTTGCTTAGTGATAAAGAGAGACTCTTGCCTGTGTGCATATTTTTATGTGTAGTTACTTGCTGCGAAACACAAGCGTTCGACTCAGGGAGGGGGAGAGAGAGAGAGAGAGAGAGAGAGAGAGAATGGCAGAGAGGCTCGATGAAGCAGAGATCAATGAAAACGTAACTTCATTGCACGACGAAAATGAATACAATCTTGATAGAGCGATGGTGAAATGTTTCAATTGGACTCCTCTACATGTGGCTGCATCACGTGGGCAACAAGAGCTTTTCCAAGAACTGTTGCATAGGAATCCAGAGCTTGCCAAAGCTCTAGATTCGCAACAACAATCCCTCCTTCACTTGGCATCGGCTAATGGACACATTGAGATTGTGAAAGCATTAATACAGGTGAGACCAGAGATGTGCCTAGCTCGTGATCGAGACGGTGCAAATCCTCTTCATGTTGCAGCTATGAGAGGAAAGGTCGAGGTCTTGGATGAGTTATTTAAAGCTAACCCCCATGCAGCTCGAGCTAGGGTGGAGAGTGGAGAAAAAGAGACTATCTTACACATATGTGTCAAATATAACCAACTACCGTTTCTATCGAAGTTGTTGGAGAACTACTTTAAAGGTAAGGAGTTTGTCAATGCCAAAGATAATGGTGACAACACCATACTGCATGTTGCTGTTGCGGATCGAAGATACGAGGTACGTTAAGGCCATAATCAAGGCTTTAGTTTAGTCTCAATACTTTTGAAGTATATATGATAATTTGATACAAATTAAATTTGGTACTACTTACTTAAATAGTTTCAATTGTTTTTGATAATTAGATGTCCGAGTCAACCTGCACACACCTCAACTCACTACGGGACCCTGAAATTAATGGCTTATTTTGTCTAATAGCGTGTTCCTTCTTAGTCTCTCTCACAAACACATTCATGATGTTACAGACCAAAAATTCTACATCAATCGTTTGGCTTGATAATATGAAAGAATAAAGAAAAACATATTTGAAGGTCTTTACTTGCAAATCAACTCTCTCGAGTATGCGGCTTATGATCAGGAGAGAGTTGACAAAATCAAGACCTCTGTGCTCTCACATTTTTCAACTGTGCGATGTGAATATGTCTTTCTCTCTACAGAAATGCTACCAACACAGATAAATAGTGCACATATCGTGTAACGCCCCTAATTTTTGGGAACGTTAAATGGACAATTTCATTTCAAATTAAATGGAGTCTGACTCAATATTACAACATAACTCTCACAAAGAGTGTTCTTAATCAACAACAGCAGAGATAAACTAGGGTTCCTATCTACTACTCCGCTTCCTCCTCCAATCTAGCCAGCTTCTCGACTCCAAGGGCCCTGTTCATCTATAAGGTCTGACACATTATACCGGCGTCGCCACCAATATAATATGTCAGGGTCACCAAAGGTAACACCGTGAACTTACAAAAGCTCAATAGAATATCCAAACCCACTAACCCTTAACTTACAAACGATAGATCATAAAATCAACAGAGTACAAGCAGGTTTAACAAAAACGATTAACGATAGCACATCCATATTCATTATTCAAGTATCGTTGGTGTCCATGTTTTTCTGTGTTTCTCCTACGCGACTTATCGTAGACTGTGTCTCAATTTTCACTTTTCATAACCAAATCAACATTTTCAAAATCTGTTTTTAACACACCCAACCTCGGTTCCGCCGTTCCGGGTTCTCGAGTATCCTCACAATGGTTCCGCTGCACCGGGTTCCCATTGGCACACAAAACTTGCATTGGCTCCTCTCCACGGATAACCAAGCCATTCCTCACCATGATTCCGCTGCTCCGGGTTCCACAATGGTTCCGCTGATCCAGATCTCCATTGGAACACACACACATTCCCACAATGGGCAAGTCCGGCCATATTGTGATTTCAAAACACACCTTGTCATTAACACACCCTAGGTGTCATGTTTCTATCTTTCTTGATTTTTGTATTTCGTTTTCATGCAACGACTCCGCCGTAGGACATATCACATACGTAAAGATAAATCAAACATTTAACATGCTCTTATTACTCTTATCAAGCAAATTATCATGCATTTCAACATATTAGTAAAACGAGCTTGTTAATTACTTCTAATACTTCAACTTGCCTTATCATAGACAAAAATAACTAAAGTTATACTAGCGAGAATGAGTAGAGATTAATCTACCTTGATCCGAAACTAGTCGGGGCCGAATAAGCTAGTTGGAAGATTTCTACGGGCGGTGAAACTTGCAAATCTGGACCAAACTTTAGATGGCAGTAATTCGGTCAATATTTGGCCGAATATGATCGTTCTTGGGTCGAAATTGAAGCTCTCAAAGTGCTCTACAACTTTTGTGAAGGAAGTTGATCCTAGAAACTATTTTAGGTAGGAGAAAAATGGTGATAAAGGAGGAGACAGTATGCTATCTGGAAATGGAAATCCGAGATTTTTACTGAATTTTGGATGTCAATATCTTTGTCATTTCTTCACCGTTTGGGGTGGTTTTTAGATCTAACTTGAAAGTCTCGAAGTGCTCTACAACTTTTCCGAAGGGAGTTGGTTCCAAAAACTACTTTAAGCAGGAGAAAAATGAAAATTTGTGAAGGGCAGTAAGCTGTCTGAAAAATGAAAATGGTTTCTAGAGAGAAGTGAGTGAAGGTGTGAGTTGAATGGAAGGCATGGGGTGCTATTTATAGCCAAAACTTGAGCTCCTCCTCCCTCCTCTATGGCCAGTCCCCCTCTCTCTCCTTCCTCCCATGGATTTGCTCCAATGAGTTGTCATTTCAAGTCTTAAATTAAATCCTAGCCTTCCTTCACTTGTCATTTCCATTCTAGGCCAAATCTAGGTTGATCATGAAGGGTTTTTGGCTTGTCAAGTCTATGGGGAGGTTGCTTGTAAGAAAGAACATAATCATGGGCTAACTTTGTACTTTGGAAGACTAGAATGGGTTGGCATGTAGTAAATAAGCTTAGGGCTATTAAGGTTGCTTGTGTAAGTGTCCAAAACACAATCACACACTCCACCTCCCTCTCCCATTCGGCCTCTCTCTCTCTCTCTCTCTCTCTCTCTCTCTCTCTCTCGTTCTATGTACAGACATATATAGGTATATATATAAGTATATGTATATATTCATCTAGGAAAGTAAAACCTAAGATAGTTAGGCTTAAGGCTAGGACATAGGTGTGCATGCATGAAAGGCTAGTCTTGCTTCCTTTGGAAGCAAAATGATGGGATTCTTTGTATGGCTTGTCTTGTCATGCTTATTGACAAGTCAAAGGTCTATTAACCAAGGGGTAAAAATTCCCCTAACAATTATGGATCACGGGGTAAAGAAATATTGGTAATAATTAGGGTTTGAAATGACTAAACATGGTTAGGTCCAAATAGACTTTTAAGGCTAGGGAGTGGTAATGATGAAGGTAAGCTTTCAAAAGTAATTCTATGGACCAACGGGCAATAACTACCCTCCAAATTATTAACCAATGGGTAAACGATGATGGTGACGTCAAGATTATTCTAGATAGGAAAACACAAAAATTTGGGAAAGCATACTGTCCTATAAGTTGAGGAAAGTACACTGGCACATGGGTTAGGATAAGTACAGTGATACATATACTTCTAATTACCTTATGAACTAATGGGTAATAGTTTCCCTACTTTCTATTACCCAATGGATAAACAATCATGTCATACTATTCATGACATGACAAGTCAAAGGAATTATGATGTCATGATTTTAACTAATGGTCACTAACTTCCCTAGGTTTTCTTATCCGTTGGATATGTAATCACGTCACACTATTCATGACATGACAAGTCTAAAGTACAATGATGGGTAGTCAAGTCATGCAATTATCCAATGGACAATAGTTTTCCTAGCTTCTATTATCCAATGGATATATACATGGGTTCAAAAGGTTTAACTAGGGTTGGGAGGGGTTCATAAGGCTCAAAGATGGTCTAAAAGGTCCAATTAAGGTTAGGATATTGTAACTAGGTGAATCGGTAGTTCGGTTTCTCCAATTAATCGGTTGGAAATTAACTCTACTCGTCAAGTAGGATTTCTAGTCAAGAAATATGATTTAAAGATTTTATCTAACTTGTTAGGAAAATATACAAGTGCTTGTACAAGCATACTTGTCTTTAGAAAAATGACTAGATTGCTCGGCGTGAAAGATATAATTTTATAAGTCTCAAATCTAATTATGACAGATTTAAAATTAAAAAGAAATTTTTTAGTAGTAAATCCAAGTAATTAAAATAAAATTTAAATATTTAACGAAATTTTTATTTACCAAAAATTAGGGTCGTTACATATCGTGCACTAATCGCGACGTGGGGCCCACTACGGGTCCTATAAAAATGATTTCAGCCATAGATTAAATTTAAAATATTTTTTCAAGGGCCCTAACGAAATTCAGCTCAATCTGATACTTAGAGATACTCGACTCAATCATCTAATTTTTTATTATTCTGAAATTCGCATGAAAAATTAAATGATTGAATCAAGCAATTATAAGTATCAGATTGAGCTGATTTCACGGAGACCCTTGAAAATATGTTTTACATTCAATGAACGGATCATTATTTAATGCTAAAATGATAAAGGTACGTTTGGAAACAAAATATCTTTTCATGGTAATCATTATGCTCTCTTAAAAAGTTGGGATTCCAAAAGCACTAGACAATCAAATTGAGACAAAAGGTTCCTACACTGCTGTTGTATTTTTTGTTTTGTTGTTGTATTTGGTTTGTTGTTACGTTTTAGTTTGAATTTTTTTTTCAAATTAATATAATTGAGATGATCGTTCCACTCGAGAAAAGAAAAATGGGACAAGTAAAATTTAAGTTTATAGTATTTTTAAACTTTATACATGTACAAGTTATAAAATTTTCATTATGTACAAGTAAAAGTTTATACATATTCAAGGTTGTATGTGAAATTCTTGTGACACACACGAGCATATACATATACAATCCAAGTTCGTGAGTCTATTAGATCTGAATACTATTAGGTTCAGGTTTGGATTCTTTATTAAACGAGCATAAGATTGAGGCTCAGGTTTGTTTCGTTTAGTACCCAAATCAATTCGAACGAGTGAGCTTTTACCAAATTGAGCCTCGAATAGTTCACAAACAATTTGGAGCCCTACTTTTTTTCGTAGTAATTAGTTGTCTGGGATTTGTATATGATATGCATATCATATATGTAACTCTCGATCAGTGATCATCTTATAATTCCATGGAAGTGATTTTTTATCTTACTTCTATATAGGTAAATAGCAAAATATGTGTGCTTGTTTAAGGAAATTAAAAGCAAACAAATTGCAAGTGCCACCGTTTCTGGCACTTATGAATGTCGATGGACACACATTAATATTGTAATACTCCATTACGCCCTCCGTCCCAATTTAACAATCCTTCTAAAGAGTTCGTGTCACTTTTCAATTGATTATCTCTTGTAATTTATAATGTCTATTTGATTTTAAAAATATTATAGTATTATAGAACTAATCGAGATCTATTATATAAGATTCATGTTAGATATAAAATTTATTATCAATATAAAGATATAACTAATTTTTTTTCCAATTAAAATATAACGAGAGACTATTAAATTGAGATAAAGGAAGTATGAATCATGTCAAAATGAGTTTCAAAGAAAACAAAAATTGAACCGTATTTTTTCAAAAAGACTTCGAGTTCCACTTGGAAAAAGTTATTTTAGTTTGCCTGGGGTTAAAATACTTTCGGCCTGACAGCTACAAGAAGAAAATTATTTTTTAGAGAATAATGGCCAGATAACTTTAAGATGTTTTACTTTGAAGATTTGTGATCTCTCGCATTTAATGGATGTTTCAGATTATCAAGTATGTTCTCAGCCACACGAAAATTGACACTAATGCAATTAATGCAAGCAAACAAACAGCGATGGACATTCTATTTTTTGGACAGAAAAAAGGTACAGAACCAGAACAGGTAGACAAAGACATTCACGCCTTACTTCGAATGTACCGTGCTAAAGGAGTCGAGGATGGTATCTTGATCGATCCTACGCAAAGAGCAGAGAAAAGGAACGGAATCGTAGTCGCTACCGTACTAATGGCAACCCTAGCCTTTCAAGTAGGGGTAGCCCCTCCGGGCGGTGTTTGGCAAGATGAAAAAGATGGTCCGCATGGACACAAAAGCGGAGAGGCCGTCATGGCTTCCAATTACCCAGTTTTGTATGAGTTCTTCCGCTTTTTTAACATATTCGGCTTCACCGCGTCTCTGTGCACGCTCGTTTTGGTCATGACTGACTTGCCCTTCAAGACGGGGAGATATTCGCTGTTGACGTCTCTCACTAAGGGGGCGACAATCTCGTCCATTGCAATGGCGTATTTGATATCTCTCTTCGTGGTGTCGCCGGTACCGAAACTAGAAAGCGGGAGATACCGCCACGTGCACTCTCTCGTTGGTGCAATTTTAAGTCTGTTTTTCTCTGCGTTAGGAGCTTTGTTATTGTTCTTGATAGCAAGATTTGTGGTCAAGAAAAAGAGAAGAAATTGGGCCGCCGCCAGCCTTTCTAATCCAGCTTCAGTAAACGACGCTAATGTTTGATTTTGCTCTTCTTATTATTGGATGGATTTTCGTTAGCAATTAAATAATCATGCATTCCGATGTTTAATTGGTGTCTTTATTAAATGTAAAGCTTTGCAAGTTGTAATAAAATTGGATTGTTATTTGTGAGTAATACTCCTTGTCTTTCCCTCATCATTCTATTGAAATGTATCGAATGCCCTCCTATACCTTTTTTTTGAGAGCGGAAAAGAGTTCTATTAATCTTAAATTAAGTATATCGATAGTTAACAAAGAGGCCGGAAAAAAAGCATCGACGATTAGAAGAGAACAATATTCCAATTAATATGGCACTCTCTCTCAAAGCTAATCACGTGCCATCTACACGCATTAACAAATTAAAGGCGTTAATAAGAGTTCAACCACCCTAAAACTACAAAGAGTGAATCGCAATGTACATACACTACTAGAAAAATCGATAAACATCTCGGTCATCTAGTGTGGTCTTTCAGTTTTAATCTCTCATTTTAAACCATGGTCTATCAAGGTGTAACTAAAAGTCCCTTTATCTTTTAACCATAGGTATAAAACCGGGATTAAAATTCATTAAAATCGTGACTAAAAAGGGAAAACCCATAATCTTCAACTTCTTACCATCTCAGTTTTTTTTTCTAAGACCGTGACTATTTAGCAAGAAATAATCTCATTATTATAAAATCTCGGTTTTATTTAAAACCGTGATCACCTTGGAGGAGTTATTGTGGAAAATAAAAACAACTATTGGTGGCCGCATGACTAGAACACTTGTTGGGTGATTCAAGCACTCTTAACGAAGTACAATTTGTGTAGACTTTGCATACACAATTGTATTTAACGCATTTTTCAAATGAGATCTGTAAGTAACAATCACAGTTTTACAACAAATACTTCAAGCAGTGACCTTGGATCAGTCTAAATGCGATCTGTTGAAGTGGGTTTGGACCTCTGATGATTGTTTTTCAGTGAAATCAGTGTACAATAAATGGAATTTAACAGTCTGGAAATGCAAGAAATCTGATATTGAAAGCAATCTGAAAAAATCTCAGCCTCCTAAGGTGGAGATTTTTGCGTGAATGGCACTTCAGGATAGAGTGACTACTAGATCTGTGCTTCACAGTACAAACTTGATCCTTGAAGACAATTCAGTGCTTCGCCCGCTGTGTTCTATCTCTACATTTGGGAAAGCCCCAGCATCTCTTTTTACATTGTCAATTCTTGTGGGCTGTTTGGTCTTTGATTCTGGATTGGTGACATGTGAGTTGGGTGTGTCCTAAATCTTTGGTAGATCTTTTACTTGGTGGTTTGATAATAGATTTAAAAATTTGGAAAATCATTTGTGGAAACCGACTTTCTTTGCTACAATTTGGTCGTTGTGCATGGTTGGTGAGGAATGACTATGTGTTCAATAATGCTTCGACAAGTGTAGGGCAAATAGGTGAGCTGATCAAAACCAGAGTCGCAATGTGGATTAAGGTGAAGCTCGATATTAAGATATACACCGTGAAGGAGTTTAATTAAGGGCTTCCTTAATGGAATTAGAAAGTTGAATGTGTAATATGTATCTGAGGAGTGGATCCATCCGACTCTCGGTTGGATGTTCGTTTTCAATCTTTCTCTCTTTTCTTTCTTTTATCTGAACTCATAAGCATTTGTTTGCTTTCAGTGTTCTCCCTCGATGTAACCTTTTGAGTTTTATAAAAGTTTCATTTGCCAAGCAAAAGAAAAACAATCACAGTTTTACCAAGTGAGATCTAAAATCATTAAGTAATAATCTCAATTTTTCCGAAACAATATATATTTTTTCATATACAATCTCAATTTTTTTAAAATGAAATCTATTCTTTAAGTTCTAATCTTTCTTTTTAGATTACTGAGATTAAAACGAAAGGACATGCCCAAAATGACCCTTTGCAACAATTAAGGTAAACCTTTCAATTTCCTACTATTGTGGGGACTGTTATAAATACATGTATGGTTTTATACTTATACACATCCATTTATAAGTGGGGAGACTTAAATAATGATCCTTAAATCTCAGCCCATGTAAGTATTTATTTTGAACTTTTTGAACAGTAATGTCTTTATCCTTCTAACGTGTGAATTACCCTTACTAACCTTTAGTATGATATATAGTGTGTGTGTATATTGATTTCCTTATCCCTAAATTAAAGGGATCCAGTCAGTCCTGCAATTAATTGGGAATTAGTACGAGAATTCCAAAAGGAGTGTTGATTGTAAAAGGGGTATGAAAATCATTTTTTGTAAGATAACTACAAGTGTGCCTTTGTTTTTTATTACCATCGTTAATCGCATCTCTAGCCATGCTTTGATGTTGTATCTTCAATCCTAAGCAAATAGCAGAGAGAAGAAATGGAATTATGGTTGTTGTGTTGCGCCCCAGGGTCACTCACGCACACAACACACACTGATTTCAGAGGAAAAACTTCATTCTATCTATATACTTACAAATATACAAAATTTGAAAAAACCTCTCCAAAGAGAATCACAATTGGCTCTCCCTCTCAGATAGGGATGGCAATAGTACCCTACCCGCCCCGCCCCGCCCCGACCGGGGCGGGTTTTCCACCCTATTTTTGGGTATCGGGTCGGGTCGACGTAAAAATTCCCAAACCCGCCCGGGTTCGGGTAGTGTTCGGGGCGAAAGTGCCCTGCCCCGAAATAACCCGCCCCGGCGTATATATATATAATTTATTTATATATGTATATATACTTATATACATGTTATTTCATTTTTTTTAGCATTAATCCAAAAAACAATGTTTCTTTACTGTCAAGTAGCCTAATTAAATTTAAAAAAGAAATAAAATTTGATATTTATTGGTGTTTAGTGGATTTTTAAAAAAGTTTTCTTCAAATATTTATAATAAATTCTACACATAAAGAAATGGAATGAAGTATCTAAAATATTGATTACAATTAAAAGTTTAGATAAAACCGTGATACCAAAAGACACAAAAATAATTTCAAAATTTTTATTTTCTAGACAATTTTTATTGTTATTAAGCATTTTTTTTTTTTCACTTATACTTTAATTTTTTTAATTTTTATGGGGCGGGGCGGGGCGGGTAAACCCGTTCCCCGATCGGGGCGGGAACGGGGGTACCCAAAAAAACCCGATCGGGGTCGGGGCGGGGTCGGGGTTGGGTGATGATTTTCGGGTCGGGGTCGGGGTAGGCAAAAACCCGCCCCGCCCCGTTGCCTTTCCTACTCTCAGACCTCATTCTCTCACGTTCACATTCTGATACCACACCTCTCAAATACATCAGTATTTATAGGGAGTTCCTGGGAGAAAACTTCCAAGAGCATTCAATGCTCTTCCATGCGTGAGATATTCAAGATCTCCAAAAGTCATCGGTGGCTGCCAAGCCTATCCAATTATTTGATGCTCAAATTTCAAATTGAAACCAAAATTCAAATTTGATGCACCTATCGATATCTAATCAAGTTAATTTTTTGCATGGCAACATAACTATGTGAGTCTTCCAATATGAATGGTTTAGATTACAATAATAAACACTCAGTGAGGCCAACAATGGGCGGTGGTGAAAAACGTAGAATTTTCCACCGATGGTGGATAGAATTTATTCTCTACATATAGAGGCCGGAGAAAAAAGCATCGACGATCAAAAGAGAACATTTCAACTACATTAGCACCCTTTCAAAGCTAATCACGTGCCATCTAGACACGGTAATTAACAAATTAAAGGAGTTGATAAGATTCAACTCATCCTCACAACTAGAAAGAGTGAATCACAATATACTCCATCCGTCCCCATTTTTCCTCTAGTAAAAAATTAATCTGCACAAGGTCAAGAAGTTTTTAGTTCATTTTGGAGATTCCAACCATATAAAAGAACATAATCATTGCATGTCTAATCACCACATTTTACCATTCTATCCTTTTTTTTGTTCAATAAAAAAAATTTAATTAATCTCTAAAAAGGTACAAAAATTAAATGGAACAAGAACAACCTTACGTATGCTACTTGAGACCTAGACGTTGACAAGAGATCAACAAAGACACCAAACCAAATGGGCCGATTCCAAACCCATTTACAGCAACCCTAATACCGCAAACTACGTACCCCACCGCCCAAATCACCGCCTCACCAGATCACCCACCATCAACCTAGATCGACTTGCCGTTAGATCCAAAAACCGGGAGCATCCAACAAAGCAATCGGCGCCGATTGAAGAAATTGGCCACTGATTAGGAAAGACGACGGTAATGGCAATAGAAGGATAGTAGCTGGAAAAGGAGAAGTTGCCTTCTCTCAGCGCCACCACCCCACAAAACACCTGACCCATGCACCAAAACATCACCACGCCTCACCCATCGTCCATAGTCTCCTGACCAGAAACGCATCTATAATGCCACCACCAAAATCCGGAGTAGAACAAGCCCCTGTTGCTTCCCTAGAGCGGCACAAACGCCCCCTCCACTCTTGACTTAAACTATTGTCGTTTTTGGAACTCGAGGAATCCACCGCTGTTGTTGTCCAAGAAGCAGAGACACCGAGGCCCGCCACCATTCACCCACACTTTAATCATTGCTATTTAAAATTTCATTTAGTATTATTAATTTAAAAGTAGAAGAGTAAAATAGAACTTTCATTAAATATAATCATTTTGGTTTGAAAGTGGGATAATAATTTTGGGACAGCAAAAAGTGCATCTCCAAGCTAGGGAGGCAGCGAAAGTAAAATCAAATCAAATCAAATTTGAAGAGCCATGCATGTCATCAAAACACTCTTGAAAGGAAGAAGCAAATTTGCTGAACCATTTTGGTGCAGCTCTCTCTCTCTCTTCAAATTTGAAGAGTGAGAAATGAGTTTTCAAACTGTCAACTTATCAATTTTATTATTTTTAATTGGTGAGTTAATTAATTGATTGCTTTGATATAGTGGGTCCCTTTAGAGCCAAAGGAATAGTAAGATATTTAAATTTGAAGAGCCTCACTCTTAGAATGCACTTACATTATATAACTCTTCAATAAATGTGCACGTACTTGATCTTGAGCCCCACATAAATGTATAGTAGAGAAAGGGCCTGGCCACCAGGGCCGCACCGAACAATCACTAAATAATTTGGGAAAATGACGGCCAATGACGTGTTTGATAATTAATACCCTTCAAGGACATTTTCAGCATTAATAAATGTACTCAAATGTTCTCAACATGTCCTTGACGGGTATTAATTATCAAAACATGTCCTGGATCGTCATTTTCCCAAATAATTTCTCCCCATTAATCTAGGACAATCTAAGGCATAGTTCTACTTAACTTTTAGCACTTTTTGAAAGTTTTGTCTTTATTTAAAAAATCGCGTTCATTAGTTTTGCGTCAAACTTTTGTAAATTATTGATTCGTCTCGAAGAGATGAATATAAAAACTGAATTTTTTTTACTTTTATCCAAATATTTTTGGAACTATCCAATTTTAAGCCAAAAGACCAATTTTTTTATTTTTAGCTAAAAATTGGTTGTTTTCAATATTTGGGTAAAATACAATTTAAATTTTAAGCGAAAAAGACCAATTTTTTAGCTAAAAATGATTTATTTTCTGTATTTAGATAAAAGTAAAAAAAAATTATTTTTCCAATTCAATCACCTATAAAAATCTTCTGCAAAACTAAAAAAATAAATTTTTTTGAATAAGGACAAAATCACAAAACTCACTTTTTACTTAGTATTACTAAGAGCCCGTTTCCGAACTCCAAATAAATACTTATTTTTTTAGAAGACAATTTAAACCTTAAAAATAATATGTTTACGCAAATAATTTTTCTAACAATATGGATATTATTTGAAAGATCGATGAAATCTTTTATATAATGCAAAAAAAAAAAATTCAAGAAAAATATTTTTATTTATATTATTTTTGAATTTAAAAATATAAAATAAATACTTATTTTTTAAAAAAATATTCTGAAACTAAACCTAAATCTCATAAATCACGTGCGCGAGCATGAGTGGGATTATTGAGAGCACAAATGGTAGTTCGAGAATTGAGTGCGTTTTGAAGATTTAGGCGAAAATTACAGAATTTCGGGTTCCCCAAAGTCTTGCTTACAATTGTCCTTTTTGATTGTAAATGTCTTGCTTTGCTTCCAATTGCCTCCGTTGAAACGAAACCGACTTGGAACCCAAGCAACGAATTTCTCCGTAAAACTTTTTCAACAACACCTATATATACCAAATACCAAACAAGAATCTGAAATCAAAATCAAGAGAGAGAAAATGGTGATGTTAATCCGAGGCGTTCTTCTTCGATCACTAAAAATACGAACCCCTTCTCCCTCATTTTACTCTTCATTTTCACCGTCGTCTTCAACGGCGAAGTCCTCCGCCGGTGTCGTATCAGCCTCCGCCGACGACGTGGCCGCAGAAGATCTCCTCTTGGACGACGACCTGCCGGTCTCCGCCTCCGCCGCGGCCACGGCCACGCTTCCCGCTCTCCTTCAGCCTCGCGTCGTCGTTTACGACGGCGTCTGTCATCTCTGTCACAATGGTAAGCTGGATATATGTTTTTTGTATGTAGAGGCGGCTTATTTGGTGAAGATTTTTCTGGAGATTCTTGATAGATGCACATATTTATGTATTAATTAAGACCTCTAAAATAAATACCGGAGCGAAGCGTTTCGGAAATGTGGTACTCCTATGCTCCGGTACGATGAAATTAGGGGTCCGAAATTTTCTCGTATGAAATGTTTGATGTAATGCTTTGAGAAATATTTGATGTGAATTATAGACAAACGATACTCTACTTCACTGGATGTTTTTTTTTCTCTTTAAATATGATTGCCCTTGGATTGTAAGCTATAGGAGCATACCCCTATAGTTCTGGAATTAAGGGCATGTGCGTGCCATGTTCCTGTTGTCTTTCCTTGTACAGTAACAATCCTCGCTCCAGGTAACATAGATTTAGACATTGGTTAGGGAATGCTAATTTGGCTGATTGGCTGATTGATGTTTTCTTAAATGTTTTCAATGCTAATGTCTGTAATTGCTACTGAAGTTAGGGCGAGTTTTCGTGTGGACTATTAGACATGAGAAAATGCTTGTCAAAGTAATTTATTTATGGATCAAGCAACTTTTTAGGTCAAATTTAGAGAATATGATCCCCATATTATTTGTGGTTTCTGATTATTGTGCATATGATATCATTGATACAGTACTTGTGAGACATAAAGTATGGAAGAATTTGCATTTATTAGTACGTGTGTGTTAACACATGGTGTAATTATTGAAATTCCTGTTTTGTGATCATGGACATTGCTATATATGCACACAAAAGTACCAAGTATGCTGATATTTTCTCCCAGTGTTGCACTGGTAATGTTTGTGTTGTTACTGCAGTTGGGGTTAGTTAATCAGTTTTGATGTAGCGCTACTGCAATTGAGGAAACCACCTGTTTTTTTAGTAACAAGCTATTTTGTGAAAATCTAGGGTTTGATTATATGGAAATGGAGTTCGATGTGAGGTTTCCTCATTGTTGCTGTTTAATATATGTACGTGCGTATAGACATATACATTTGCACATTGTGACGCATATTGACACATGGCGTAATTGGTATGTTTTCCTGTTTAGTCGCTGCCAGACAGTGTTATCTTTGCATATATAGGAAGTTAGGAACATGTATTTTTCTGGTAATTTCTTGTTGTTACTGAAGTTAGGGTTAGTTTTCAAGTTGCTCTATTAAAAGTGAGAAAATCCTGCTGTAGCTTACTTTAGGATCAAGGATTTAAGTTGAGGATTTAGTATATGGAATAGAGTTCTGTGTCACTTCTGTGGTTAGTAGTTTCAAGGATATTTCTAAGTTGTGCATCATCAATGAATCAGCATGAAGTAGGGGTACGCACATGACATACATAGCCTTTTTGCTTGAAAAAGATAATATCAGAAAGGATAACTATTTTCTCTTGTTTTGAAGTAACCATTAAACTAGGATTGGTACTCGTTAGGTGATGCACGAGTGATAGTGGAAGAGTCGATTTCTTGATATTCATTTCTCAAATACTAAATGGAGCCTGTAAGTTTAATGTGTTCTTGGTGTGTGACAGGATTGCATCAGATGAATTGGCAGTACACCGTTTTAAAAAAGGGCTGTGATGCACCATTCAGTCTGATGATCTTAAGTCTTAACACAGAACTGTTGTCACAACTATGTTTTTGCTAAGCTGTAAAGGGCAATAGGCTAGCTATGGGATTTTTTGTGTAATACAGAAGAATGTACGAGGATCTTGCAATTTCATGTAGTTATATGCATCCGTGGAAAGGATAAGACCGATAGTGGTCCTTAATTAGTATTTCTGTTTACACGCTTTGTACTTTTGCAGGGGTGAAGTGGGTGATTAAAGCAGACCAAGATAGGAAGATCAAGTTCTGCTGTCTCCAATCTCAAGCTGCTGAACCTTACATGAGACTCTGTGGCGTTGATCGAGAGGATGTTCTTCGTCGCTTCTTGTTCATTGAAGGCCCGGGTTCATATCACCAAGGATCCACTGGTAAGATTCTCTCTCTCTCTCTCTCTCTCTCTCTCTCTCTCTCTCTCTCTCCATAACTGTACGTGTTCAACTGCGTGCAAAGGGATAAATATGCACAGTACGCTTTGAGTTACGTTTTCTTACATGTACCATATGTTTTGAACACTGCGTTTACACTCGTTAGGGGGATTCCCGTCATGGTGAATTACTCAGACTCTCTAAGGAAGAGAGTGTGATTGGGAGAGAAAGGGGCACTGTTTGAATGGGAGTCAATTAGGTGGAATTTCGCAAACCTGGCTTAATGATACAGATATCTTTAGGTGATATGGTATCTATTGGTTTTGGTGATTGTTCTGCAGTTCTTTGTTCTAAAGGTGACGGATTATCTGCTTGATTAAACGCAAATGGCCTTTCTCGATGAATTTGGAAGTAAAATTGAGTGATTGATATATGATCATTTGCTCGGGTAACATACCTCTGTTTACTTACTTTGTCAGAATCCCCTTTTTCTCCATTAACTAATACGGGGGCAAGAGTTAAAGTTTGAATTGCTTTGTGGAATTGTAGGTAACTTAATAATAGAGCATGATTCTACTATATGAGCTAGATTCATGATTTTGATGCTGTTATGCTTCAATCTATGACCACGTGCTTAGTCAAATTACAGGTCAAGATGTATCCTTGAGATTGTTATGACACTCATTGGCCACATGCGGCACATGTTCAAAGAGGCCCACATGCGGCACATGTCTGAAGAAGCCAAACATTTTTACATTCTTTTTTGTTTTGAAAATCGGACACGCTTTAGTCATTTTCACCTAGAATTACATGTGACACTTCTAAGGTCTTAGCCCAAGCTTGAAGAAAATAACCTAGAGGCCGGACATTAAAGTAAAAAGGGAAAAATAACCATTCCCTCCTTTTAGGCATTTTATTTGCTGTCATTTGAGATGTTAAATCCAAATGATGTTGTGGAAGATCGTATCCCTAAAATTTAGCAAAGACTTCATATACAATTCGCAGATTAATTACGAAGGTGCAAACCTCTGAAGCCGGAATTTTGGATCTGTCCTTGCATAGCTTTATAAGGAATGTGCATTGTTGTCTAATGTTGTATCCTTTTCCTGCCTTGGAATTTGTGCTTCTTAGTATTTCTTTTCATTAATGAACTTGTCATAGAATAAGTAGATATTTTGAAGTGTCTACTCAGCGGCGGTAGGATAACAGGGGAGTGTTGGAACCACCTGTCATGAGTTTGAAATTAATGATGGAAGATTTAGCTGTTCTTGAATATAGTCCTTGAGGAGATGTAAGATGTACAATTGTATGGAATGAGCTCTCCAAGGGTTTCAATTTGAATACGGAGCTAGGAATTCGAGAAAAGGAATTTGATTTTCTGATAGAAGATTCATCCAATGGTTGTTTATACCTATTGTGGTTTTGCATTTCTTCTTGAAATAGATAATAATATTATTATGTGACCTTTGCTTTGCCTATTTTCTAAGAGCATCTCCAGCAAACACTTCAAAAACTAACATCAAAATTGTACTTTTCTATCTCATAAAAAGAATTTGAAGGGTGATTTTTATAGTGAGCTAAGCTCCAACAGCCCTTACAACATGACCCTTAAAATACCATGTGTTATGAAGACAGATAAGTGCGATCTACAAAACAGATTTACAAAAGAGAAGAAAAAAGGGAAAAATGAGTTAACGTAACTTTATGGTATTTGAGGTATATGCTGGAGCACAAAAAAATACCGAAACCTTGAAACTTTTAACTTATGGTGCTTAGAGGGTTCTCTTGGAGATGCTCTAATAAGATGTCCATCAAGCCAGTCTCATTCTGCCATGCCATGCCACGTCTTTGTTTTTTGTTTTTTGTTTTTTTTTGGGGTAACTTCTGCCATGCCTTGTTTATTGCTTTGCTGCTGCTTTTTTCTCCCTTCCCTGCTCCTTGAGGTGCCACCATGCCAGTAAATTCAACAGCTTTAATATTACTGCAAAAATATTGGTCCAAAAAGTTTTGTTGGTAGAATACGTCTACGTGCATCCACCTTCTGAAGCTTGGCTGGATTCGATCCTTGTTTATTGCTGGTCTTTAGAGCTTGGCAAATTATGGCCTTTATATTCCTTGATTTTGCTCTTACATTAAGCTAGTTGTTCTACTTTGATATTGCATCACTAAGAGCTTACACATGGTTCACTGTTTGAACTTTGATGCCATTGAAATTTATGACTTGTTCTGGATTTACTATTTCAAATTGATTGTAAGAAGCTTTCGATCTTGTTTCCAATTGTAAACTTACATGAGGATGCATTTATGAAGATTTAGTCATTTGGTTACTATTTTTCTTTTCCTTCACCTTGGGCTTTTTATTTATATATAATGCGACCTATTTTTTGTTGTTTCCTTTACAGGCATTCGACCTATTTCTTGTATACTCTTTTGTTTATACAGCACAGTTAAGAGTTGAGACTAAATCCTGATAAAAAAACAATTAAGACTAATTCTCTGAGTGATATTTAATTTTGCAGCTGCACTGAAAGTACTGTCTTACTTGCCCTTGCCTTACTCTGCATTAAGCACTCTCCTCATTGTCCCAACACCTTTAAGGGATGCTGCCTACGATTACATTGCCAAGAGGCGCTATGACTGGTTTGGAAAGGAGGACGATTGCTTGGTTCTGAAGGACAAAGAGTTGCTCGAGCGATTTATAGATAGGGAAGAAATCTTTGGCCGTAGCAAACCAGATCTGTGATATCCTCTTGTTATCCAATCAGGGTTGTTTTAGATATCCAATTGTAAACCTGTAAATGCATGGTATGCTCGAGCAGTATCCAGTTAATACATGTAATTGGGATTAGAACTTCATTTTTGTAGCTAATCGATTGGATAGTTCATGTCGTATCTCTCTCTGTTTAGCTGAACGGGAAAGCTGTTTAGAACAAGTGCAAGCAGGAAGAAAATTTCACTGGATTAGCAATGGAACTCGTATGTCTTTGTTTGGTCCGTCTTGTATTGTTTACATTCGTTTTTCAGAAACTTGCTTCACCTTGATACCTCGTGTGTGCACACAAGTCGCAGTATGGATTAATGTGCGGAACGAAGCTATGTTGGTGCGATGAAGATTCTGGATTGTTTTTCGATCTTCGGTTTTCATGTTGCAGTTTTT
>CM033797.1:18685493-18731374 GCA_019656835.1 Rhododendron ovatum | reverse complement strand
GAAGTTTATGGCAGTTAAAAAGGAAGTTCAATCTATTATCGGAATAGAATAAAGCAAGCAGCACAAATTAGGTTATGTTTGAGAGATCATACCTTTATCACTTGAATTACGTTAATTTGATACATCATACCATCATCAAACTAATTGAGGTTCATCTAGTTAACAGTAAAATTGCTTATTTAGTAGCATCGCAATGATACTTTGCCTGATGCAACATGTGATTTCGTACAGATCAGGATTAGTGACTGTCACTGCCGCTTCTGTTATTGCTGCTTCTACAGCTTTCCTTCCCCATGACTCTCCATTGAGCGGCTCAATAAAGCAGAATCTTGATTTCTTTTATGCCCTTGGAGCTGGAGGATTGGACTTTTCATTGCTGTTGATTCACATATATGTAACAGATCAAGCACACTCTTCAAGCATTATGAGCACTTGGGATTTTTGGATCCTTAGCAACATATTTCAGCCTTGCACAACCAGCTGGTGAGAACTTAGTACAATATGTTATCAACCACCCAACAGCTGTCTGGTTCGTTGGGCCACTCTTTGCAGCATTGACAGGACTTGTCTTCAAGGAAGGTAAAGATTTCATGCATGTTAAGTACTTATTTCATGGTTCAGTTGTGAGTATTTCCAGTTTCATGTCGATATTCTGATATGCATAATCAAATCTATAACCTATTGTATGAAGCCCCGTGGCATTCCCATTTTACAGAATACCAAACCTAAGTTGTGTGCTTTTGTTCTGCTATTTCAATCAAGATTTCCTACCTCCGTGGGAAAAGGTGCTTCCCTTTTGGACCTGCTTGTGGGGAGCAAGGAGGGATTTGAGCACAATACCGTAGTTCCTAGTCACATTGTTTAACCTTTGGAGCTGTATACTGCACTAAAAGAATTATTAGAACTTGCGCCACATATGTAAATTGTTAACTCAAAAGCTATTACTCCTATATGAGTTTGGGAGCCTCTCCATTCACTAGCAATTCGTTCTGAGTCAGATAACACGAATTTTCACTGAAATTGGCTTGATGCTAATAGTTGGGAAGATTATATAAGAAATTTACAAATCCAATGCTTGCCAATATCAAATCTTGCAAACACAAAGTTATGAGTAGATGACTAAGATTTTTCCTCCATCTAATGATTAAAAAGACTTCCATATACTGAATCTAAGGAGCGCCAACAACTTTGAGATGTACATGTGGTTCACAGATGTTTGATATGCTACCCTTGTTGACAAAAACTACATACAAACTAACCCCAAAACAAGCTACTGAGCTACGTTCTGTCTGTTTTTCATCTTTCTTACAACCAGGCGTAAACTTCTGTTTTCTGGATTCATTAAACAGTAGACACTCATCCCTCAGACGGACTGAACCATTACTTCACACTGTTTTGCCAAAGTGTGCGTGCTAGTACAAAAATGAAATTAAAGTGCTTGTCTTATTCTGCTTCCCTTTTTCCTCAAGTGGAGGTTAATACTTGTAGCTGTCTTTATGATGATATTCCTTGCTGTTATTTCCCCATTTTTCAGTCTTTGCATAACAAGAGGATAGCCCGAATGTTTTTGAATTCATTGAGAGAATATATTTATTTTTTCCTGAAAACCAGTTTTTTTTTTTTTTTTATCATCTCCTGAAAACCAGTTGGTTCACTGATATCTTATGAAGCGCTATATATATTGGACATCAATTATTTACAGATAGTCAGATACTATTTGCCAATGAATGAGAAGCCTGTCTATCATATACTTCGTTTGAAAGTTCAACACTATGTTATTGTGGGAATCCTTACATGTGGTCGCTTTTATTATTGAACAGGCCTCTTCTATGGAAAGTTGGAGGCTAGTATCCTGACTTTTATCATTCCCTTAATCTTTCTGGGCACCTGGTACGCTCATGATTATAACTGTTCAAAGCCCTCTTTAACTCTTTTTTTTATTTTTTATTTTTTATTTTTTTCTCTCTCAACAAGGTCTTCATGGGTAACTCATGTTGCAAGTGTGTAACCGTCTCAGTTCTATGCCCAAGGTTTAGGACTAAAGTTCAGTGAAAACTTGAAAATTGACTAATCTAGTATGGGAAAGCCAGGTAGCCTGATCTCTTTGCGACCAAATCATGCGCCAAGGAATGTATACAACCAAAAGGACAAGTACAAACAATTCCCAGCTTATTCCCTTGGGATTCTAATATCCTTCCAATTTCTACAAGTACCCATTATTATAATTGTCTTTTGAAGCACAACCCGGAAGATACGAAAACAGCCCATAAGACTAATTAATGGGTAGTATTGACCAAGGAATTGTTTCAATGGGATTGAGATTGTCATATATTGGACTTCAGAAACGGGCATCTTGGAAACCTTGAATATTTTTTCGAGAACTCTACTTTATGGTTCATGCATTAAGTATGACGTACGATTTTCGGAAGGTAATGCTTCTTCCTCTAGATACTCATGAGCTTCTTTTTTTTTGGGTAAATAATACTCATGAGCTTTGTTTGTACTCTACTGGGTGTGTGGATGGAACTCTTCGTGATTTTTGCTGGAAGGAAGTTCTCTTAGCCAGTTAAGGTAAATCTTTTGAATGCCATTTAGAGGATCAAAAGAAGGGTCTTGTTGAGAAACTTGAGCAGCAAAAGTTCAGTTAGAATCTTAATTAGGCTGAAACGATATCAAAAGAATGACCCTTGGTTCTTATAGAAAAATGATTCTCTTCCGTCATTGGTGATGCTACTTTAAATTTAGCAAAAGAACCTCGCATTGTAATGCCGTTATGTTCTGTCAAATCAACAATGCACAGTCACATATTGTCCTTCATTGTAAGCTAGTCTCATAGTAGAATGAAGTTATTATTGTATTTAATTTTCATTGGTTCCGGTTGTATTTCAGCTCCATATTTCCTTCTGTACGGTTTAAAATGGCCATCACATGGGCCACTATTTCCCTCAGCCATCTAAAGGTCAAAGTAAAAGCATCGCTCAGTGTAGAGACCTCCACTTTCGGAAATCATTTAAAGGTTTTATTTATGTTAGAATATGGAATAAATAAGGGATTTATTAAATTTGATTTGGGGTTAATGTGGGAAGGTTGTTTGTAGAGGGGTGCATGTGCAATTTGTGATTGTGTGAGTATATATATGCGTGGGTGGGTGTGTAGGGGAGAGAATTTCCCAATCCTCTCTCTCTCTCATCTCCCAATCTCTCTCCCCTCTCTCGGCTCCTCTCCCCTCTCTCGGCTCCTCTCCCTCTCTCACTCCATCACTCAAAACTCCACCCCAAACTCAAAACACATGACAATCAACCTCCAATCTGCCTTCTATTCGCATTATCAGGCTCGTATCTCGGTGGGTTTAGCTTGGAAGAGCATATTTCGGTTTGTTCAAGGTTTTGGAACTAGGGCTTGCCTGTGGGTCTCGTATTTGAAGCTTTTAATTTCAAGGTAGAGATTTCTTACTTTCTCTATATGTTTATGAGTGATTTTATACCTTGAATCGTGCCTATAATCATTGTGGTAGTAGTTGTTGTTGAACCCTTGAAAATCTGCAGAAAATCTACTATCTGCTCGAACTGCCTGGTATGGTGGTATCGATACAGTTTCCTCTGGAATGTCTCGTAGCCCATCTGTATCTATACTACTTTGACTAGTATCGATAAAGATAGATTAAGGACAGTTTTGATGCATTTGTTCCATACTTCATCGTTTTGACTCTGATCACTTCTAACACCTCTAGAACACCTTTAAACCATCTCTAAGCTTAGTTGCTCATCCTTTGATGACTCATTGATCATTCCCATTCCCGAGACACTTGTGAAACGTAACTTTGGTATCATTGTAGACGAATGATATATCGTAAGGTTGTTTAAGAGTACCGTAGGCTATGTGAGGTGTTGTGATGAGTATATTTGGTAGGTGTGAGCCGGTCTAGTGATCCGAAGGGGAACATAGTAACTCATATCCTCATGATTCGTCTCGTTGATCCTATTCGTCTCATATCCTAAGCATCGATACAGGCGGCCGGGTCGTATGTCATAGAGTTATTATGGGTTGGCAAGTTCCTTAGAGTATTGTGACGTATGTGGAGAAAGGTGTGTATTTATTTATTGGCCGATATTGTGATATGGTTGATTGTTTGAAATGCTTTGAATTATGAATGATCAGTTGACATGTGGATGTAGCGAAATTGGACACTAGGTATCACCATTCGGTAGAACGGCTGCAATGGTGAGATGACCAGGCTAAAAATGAACAGACAGTTATGCGATGTGCGATTCCGCAAACCAGAGAATTAAGATACATAGATTGATGTTTGTTTAAAGATAAAGGGACAAATCATTGATTTCATCAAGATTTTTTTTAAGAATGGATTTTGGTTTTGGAAAAATGATTTTGATGTAAAAATCCTCCGGCATTCTTAATGCGAATCAATGGCTTCCGGTATTTGGGCACAAATTAACGTATTCCGGTATTCAAGCTCAAATCAACGGAGCTTGACCCGTATTGGTCTTGTTTTTCACAAATCATTTTTGCAATCAAAAAGGAAAGTTTTATGGGAAAGAGATTGGATAATCAATAATGTGAAACCGAGATAGATTGTAGTGTTCGCACATAAAGTAAATGAAGAGGTTGAGAATCTGTTGTAGGTTGTCCAGTTTGATGTGAGTTTAGTGCAGCTTCTAGTTGACATGTGCATTGATAGGAATCCCGATAAGATGTTCAAAACATTGATGTCGATGTCCGCTTGTCTATTTTGGTAAATCTTCGTTGCTCGTGTTCGCTCATTGAAACTTATTCATTTTCTGGTGCATATTTTATCGCATTTTCATATAGTTTGTGTAAAGATTTCTCTACTAGGCGTGTATTTGCTCAAACCTATTATCATTTCAGGTACAACACAAGGGCATTGACATGAAGTACATGGAGTGCATGACTGGCGTCTTTGTTTTAAAAGTTGTTTTCAGGAGCTATCTATATGTTTGTAAAATAAACTGCATGTATTGTATTGTACTAGAATGCCTTAATTTGAAACGTTAAAATTGTGGACAAGTTTGAGGATTCGGGAACAATATTGTATTTTGGGGTATTGTATGTACTATTGTGAGGATTTGTATCTCAAATGGTATTGTTATTTATGTTGAAAATCGAGGCGTGACACTAAGAATGGCGTGAGAGAATATAGGCAGTGGTTGAGGAGGTTGTTCTGAGAGCCCAACCCGTCAAGGAGGTCCAATACCCGACCTGGTTAGCCAACACGGTTGTGGTGAAGAAGAAACATGAAAAATGGCAGGTTTGTGTAGATTAAACGAACCTAAATGAAGCATGTCCAAAGACTGCTTCGTCTTGCCGCGCATGGACTAGCTTGTGGACCTACAGCGGGCGCAAGAGAAAAGAAAGAACAATTGTGTTTTAACTTCTAAGTTGTAAGGAGAAACCGAAAACCTATAGCAAAAGATCTAAATTTGTGTAAAACATATGACACAAAAATGACACAAAATATCATTATTTTAGTTCAGCCCAAATCGAATTAACTTTTTATGGACTCATACATCTTTCATGACAGCCCTTGCTTGGCCAATTTGCATGAAAGTCCTAAAATCTATAAAGTCAAAGAAATGGGGACTGTGTATACAGACACTTTCGAAAATCCTTTTGACATCTTAAGATTCCTAGTACGAGTACCAGAGACATTGACATCAAATTAATACACATCTTTCCAAAAGGGATATTGTCAGAAAGTATAGGCACTAAATCCCGTCTCATGCAAAATCTAATTATATATTGCTTATATGAACTTTAAATTTACGTATGTAACATGCATTTCATAAGATAGTCATTGAGTTATTTGTCCAAAGAATAATGACTTAGAAACCTCTTTTGTGCAGTAAAATGAATGTAGCCAACAACTCGCAGGATAATGCAAGCTTTCTATCTGATCACATTACAAATAGCTAACATAACAAGGGAAAAATTAAAGCAATTTAGATCCAAAAACCCATTCCATAAGCAGCTAAAAACTAGAGGTTGATGCATCAACAAAGACAATTGCTAAAAACAATGCTGACACTCAACTAAAATAACAATATTGCCTATTCCTAACTATTAACGAATAAAGAAAAATTTCAGAAGCCAAAAAATGAAGTAAACCTCGAGGGAGTTCTGTAAACACCCTATTTTGTACTTTCCATATTAGTTTACTTACGGTATTTGATTCCCCGATGATGAATAAGATCAAGAACACCCCGAGAATGTTAGTATGTTTGAGTTTTGAGCATTTGAAACCCTTTTATCCCAAGCCAAAATGCCTCAGCAAAACCCTACCTGCATACGCTAGTGTACAACTGGCGTACACTGATCCAATTGCCACGTGTCAGTCATCGGGCTTGGACTCACGTACGCAGGTCATCCACCAGCGTACGCCGGCCAAAAGTAGTCCCATCACCTTTATTCAACCATGATCATAAGACTTTTGGGGCACCCCAGGACTCTATTTATTCGTCTGAAAGCAGGCCTCAGACCAGGGGATGTTCCCTCCCTTCTCACAAGGTCTCCCACCACCTTTTGCCTCTCATTAATGAGAAGGAAGCCTACACTCCAAGCCAACTAGCCACCTTTTCTAGTTACACCCTCTATATCCCCTATATATACCCCACTCTCTTCATCCTTGAGCGAGGTTACAAGTTCTCTCCCTCAAGTTACCAACTTCAAAGCCTCTAGTTACAAATCTACCAAGTCTCAAGCCTCTTGTTCATCTCTTTCTTGTATAAGGAAGACTTAGACAAGCAACACTCATCCACATCTAGCCATAAACACCATTCATCCTCCATTCCTCAAGTTCAAGCTTAAACACCTTCCAAACTCACAAACCAAAGGTATAACACCATGATAATATCTTTGTTCTGATCCATGAGGGTGGGCTGGTAGGATCAACTGGTAATCAATATCAGTCCTGGGCCTAAAGCTAGCAAGATTTCAAAAACTGTTAGAGTAGGGACCAGCGTGCGCCAATCCTTAAGTCGCGTACACCACTCTATGGTTATGCACGCAGGTCAGCATGGGGATTGGTACCTTACTATTTTATGTCTTTCTTTTCAAAATCATCACTGTGAAGCATATTATGAAACCAGTTTATTGTTTTCCTTAGCTAAAATTGCTAGTTTTAGTTTTCAATTTGTTTACCTGCTGCTTTGGAATACCTCTCGAGTCCTTTTGAACATGTCTCAGAACCTAGAAAGTGTAAAGCCAAGCACTGGTCAGGTGGCTTAAACTGGTGTACCGCAATGGTTGACCCACGTATGTCAGTATAACCCTGATCAGTAGCTGGCCCTTGCATGGTAACTAGGCTTCGGCTTCTGTTTGTCCCCACACTATTTATGGGGTATTCTATTAATTTTGTGGCTTTATAGCCCTTTTAAACTGCTATAAGCTGTATATTACTTGCTATATAACCTGCTTGATTTGTCCTGGGTGTGCACTGGTCATTTTCAGAGCCCAGATGGTTGAAAATAAGAGTTGTTGGTTTGAGCTTACTGACGTATGCGTGTCTTGTAATGGCATACGCAGGTGAGGTCAGCATACAGTGACTTGATCAGTGCATGCTGATTCTTTCTTGCGTATTACATCCCAAGGTTGTGTTTTTCAGTCTGTTTAAGGCTCCTACAACATCTTTTCATCCTATACTAATTGATTCAATAAATCAAGCATGCCATTTTTATCACATCCTGCCAAACATGCTATAGTTTTAAATCCTCTTTAACTATCCCTCCCTAACTGGCTAAAAATTGATTAATAAGAGAGAATTCAAGCGTTTTACAAATGCCCGAGTAGAGATCAATCTCCGGATTGGGAGAGGGATGCCTTAAAACCCTTTCCCTCTCGTAACCTGGCTCCCGAACCTCAAATATCAAGGTGACGACGAGCCAGTCTATGCCTTTCAAAATCAAACAACGTAGCAAGCGTTTCAAGTTTGGTTCTTGGGTGACTTACCACAAAAACCCAAGTTGAGACTCTGAATCGAGGCGTTTCACAGCGCTTTTCCAAAAAAGACACCCGATTTCATACAGATTTTAGGGGCATGTGCCCATAAGTTCATAGTAGAGTAGGGCCGCAGTGTAGAAGAGCAAGAACGGATTATATTAAACCAACAAAGACATAGTAGCAGTAGGGTCCATGTAAAGAAAATTAAAAAGATCATATTTCCTTGTGGGCTAGTATCACATAAGTTGTTCCAGGTACAACAAAAAAGGTTACAGAACCCATCTAGGCCTCAATCATTGGGGGTATGGGTAGGAAAGTATTGGAGCCAAAGGGATACTCTTAGAATACCAGTGCAATATATAACAAAGTGGCTACTCTTAGAATACCACTGAAATAGTAGTCACGTATACGTCTAAGAACCAAGGAGCCAAAGGGATATTTTGCTGCAGAACCATGACCCCAAATCATAAGATGTTCTAAGTACCTCTAATAAAAATAATGAAGACTACGTTGGCTGACAAGCATAAAGAAGTAGACATCATCATGAAGAACAACAAAAAAATATAGAAATACACTTGTTACTTTAGAAAATAAGCAAGCATAGTAGGGACATATTAATACTTGAAAACTTAGGTGGGGCAAAAGTAACTGTTCATCACCTTTTAAACAAGAATAAAAAACCTACAAGGGAACAAATTTGTGAAGAAAAAAAGTAACAAAGAAACTAATGAGAGTGACCCATTCTCAGCTTAGCCTAAATCACACATATTTTTAATCTGCTTTTATAACATCCCTTGTTAGAAAATTTGGTATTAATATCAACCAATGAAAAGAAACATTAATAAACATAAATGAGGTATCCCACGATTCTAGTATGAGCACCCAATGACTTTGACATAACGTAAACGACGTTTGTGCTCATGATCTCTCACGGAGTATATGCATTATATTCCCTTTTCCAAGCAACCCAAATATGTACCACTTAGAGAAAGAACTTCAAATTTGGATACATAACTTGCATTTCTTATGATACTAATGATACTCACTAAGATGTCACCATGCATAGAGGATCTTAGTGAGGTTACGCGTGAACAAATATATTTCAATCAGGTTACACATGAACAACTAAATTTCAATCATTTTTGAGTGTCTTATTGCATCCTCACCAAGATGTCTGCACAAACTATGACACTAAGGTAAGCAATTCAACCAATTTCATAACTTGGAAAAAAAACACTCCACAAGCAACTGCTAAAAATCAAGGTTTAATGCACCAATAAAAGACAAAAAGATCATTACCTAAAACAAAAAAATGTAGCATACCCAGAAACACCCAAATAGAATATTGCCATACACCAATACAGGAAAGGAAGGTATATCCTGATTTTCTGAAACCATGAATGAAAAAACTATCAACGCAATTCGTAATACAAAAGCAAGAAGAAGAAGACACGAAATCAAAGGAAAAAATTGCATAGCATCCATTCAAGGAAAAAAAAACCTCCCATATATATAGATACAAGTGTATATATGTATGTATTGTGTAGTAGATGTATATACATACATCAACATGTATGTGGGTTTTTTTATTTTTTTATTGTTCCTGGATAGCGAACCTCTTCAGGAAATAGATGCATGGCAAATCTCAATGAAAATATAGAATAAGAAGAAAACACAACCAAACCATAAGTCCAAGGAAAAGGAAGGCAATAAGCATTTAAGAAGAAACGACAAGTTCATGGATCCCAACCAATCTTTTATGCATACCAACCAAGCCTTTACTAATAATAAGGCACTCAAGGTAAAAAGCATAACAGACTAAACGATGAACTAGCCTTTGCTAATAAGGTACTCAAGGGTTTTGTTAACATTAAACCCTTCACCCTTGTATAGGAGAAATCATGTAAATAACTAAACTTATAAAGGCCAAGCAACAATGTCTATAACCAACCCTGCATAGTAATGAATCAATAATTCATACAATAAACTATTATCACTAACAAAGAACCAAATGAGGATTTTGGCCAAACCATGGCCTAAAATTCAAAGTAATCCCCAACATTTCCTGTTCTTTTCTTGATTTCATGGCCAAGTAGAAGATTTTAAAAAATTAACACAAGAAGAAGGAGTTAACTTATAAAATGTTGCCTTAAAAGAATGGGCAAGAAAAAAAAAACAAAGAGAGCAATTCCAAAAAGTAAACATTACCTTGTGTCATCTTAAGTTTTGTCAATTGGATTATCACTTCAGGTGTTTTCTATCTAGTGTAACTTGTAAATCTATAACTCCAAGTTTGAAGCTCAATATAGTGTTATATTTTTAGGTCAACCCAAATTGAATTTACTTTGTATTGTATTGACTCCTACTGCTTCATGACAGCCCTTTGCTTGGTCATTAGGCATGGATATCCTACAATTAACTAAGACGAGGGAAGGGGGAGTAATTACTCAAAGACACTTTCGAAAAACCTTGTGAAGTACTCTAGGATTCTAGTATGTACACCAGAGATTGACATCTATCTAACAAACATCTTCTCACATGGGCTCTCTTCGGAAGTATATGCACTAAATTCCCTTTCCTAGGCAATTCAAGTATGTAGCGTTTATACATTTCAGAAGATATTCAATGAGTTATTGGTTCAAGGAATTAAATGACTTGGAAACCATTTTGTGAAGAGAATGTAGCCAACAACCTTAGAGAATAATGCAAGTCATTCATCTTATCACAACACAAACAATGAACACAACAACTTAACATTTAAAGGAATCTCGAAACAAGATCCAAAAAACTATTCTACAAGAAGCTACTAAAGACAAGGCCGGTGCATCAACAAAGAAAGCAAAAGAAAAAGAGTAGAATTCAAAACAAGACCACCAACACAACTAAACAAATATTGCCAAAGCCCAACTATAATGATAAATCTTAGAAGCCAAGAAATGAAGAAAACATCAAGGTAGTTCATAATAGAGTAGCAATGGTGGCATGGCAACGCAAAAAACTAGGAATTTTACCCAACAAAGCTTCGTAGAAGTAGCATCCACAAAATTAAAAAACACCTTTCATTGCGGGCTAAAGTATCGTCCCTCTAATTTTTAGTATAAAAGTGAACATGATGGTGCCAAAGAAGGGACATAATAGGCACAATTAACCTGAAAAAATGAAAGGAAACAATTATAAACATCAAGTTAGAAGAACATATGCCACATTGGTTAGTTGAAGTTCTACCAGACGTGTACCTTTCCAAATGATTTAAGGTTTTTAGTAGGCAAGCAGAGAAATTTAACTAATTTCCCCTCATATGTAAGAGTGTTTAATCGTTCCAGTTTCAACAACCACAATAGCACATGTGAAGAAGTTGCATAAGCTTTTAGTAGTTACACAGCAGAAAAAGAAACAAATCAGGGATAAAAGGTGAAAATTTCTTCATGCCATTCAAGGAAAATCCATAAAACAATAAATAATACAATTACCATCAAGGTACCTAAGTGCTTGCGGCATGAACTTGTCCAACCAGTGGTTCAACTGCAACGACTACCTCACAGACTCTGAGTTATGATTCCTCTAACTTCCGATTGTGTTGCATTCAGTTAGTACATGCTCATAAAATTCCTAAGCCCCCGTCCTTTTCCCTTTGTATTAGGAAATGAACAAGCGATTCTAGAGACGTGAATGCACTTTGTTTCGCCCCATCTCAAGACCACAAGGATAAGTTGAATAACAAGACTTATTCCCAAGAACTTGCTCAAGAATTTGATGCAACCCTGCTGCATGTATTGGTTCTAAAGAGAGTTCATCTTTCCTCCTTTTTAAGTACAAAGAGTTTCCATCTACCGATTAGCAAAGTGTCACGAGTGGGAAAAAATTTATTGCACAATGTAACAATTTATTAAACTAAGCTTACAAGTTTCTTAAATGAAGCTCTGCAACTCCAGGTGACCCATGTGACATCTCATAACATCACTCTAAAATGTTGCTCAATTGCCTTACTTTTCAATAACCATCCACAACTCTGTCATTGTCTCATGTTTTCTACGTTTTTAAAACTGTGGCGGTAGTACGCTAACATTTTCATAAAGCAGCATCTTAAAGCTCTCCAAACGTTGACAGGATGTCAACCTATTTGACTTGATGTCTCCGTAGATACATATAGTGTGCTTCCATTTCATAAATAATTACCAATTTATCACTCTCTCTTTCCCATTCCAATGCCCAAGAACTAGTGTCCATTGGATCACTCACAAACTCAATATTCACTTGATTTGTTAAAAAAAAAAAATAACTTCATACTCCTTAATAACTAATCATTAATTTTCACCCAGTTACAAATTACTAGCTAGGAAAAAAGCAAACTACAAGCTAAAAATTTTAGAGAATCCTTTCCGGAAAAAAGTTGATTGGTTTGGATTCACAAGGTTCATGTAATTTTGTGATGAAAAAAAAAATTCAAATACTTTTGTAAATTGCCTACTGACATTTAGAATGTGAAATTCATTAAATTTGAAATGAGGAAAAAAGATTCAGTGATAATACCTCATGTTGGGGTCACGCATTGAGGAATTAGTAGTTCTGATAGAATATTGTAGTAATTATCACCTCCATGGGGTCATCCGACCCCATTTTTTTACAAGTGGCGTCGCCCCTGCACATGAAGTTGCTGAAAAAAGGCTAATGTATTAGCAAAGGCAAGCAGATCATTACCACAAAAAAGCTGAATCCCAAAAGAACAAACCTAGATTGAATACCGCCAATTCGCAAACACGGAATAATACAGATAAACTTGGAAACCACTGAAGAGAACATCAATGTAGTTCCTAAGAGATAAGCAGCAGAGCAAGAATAATAAGAAGCAAACCAAAAAAATCAAAGCATTATTAGCATCCATTCAATGGAAAAAAACCTTCCAGGAATATTCTTTTTCTTCTTGAATTATTGTTCCTGGATGTTGAAGCTTATACCAAAACTAGATCCTCAAAAATCTCAATGTGAAAATAATACAACAAGAAAACTCAATGAGGCCATAAGTTCATCGAAATGTTGGGGATAAGAGCCAAAAACAACCGAGGATTTTGCTCAAATTATGGCATACAACTCAAAGTAAACCACAATGGTAACTGCAGGCATTCCTTCCGCTAGTATTTCCCATTCTTTTTCTGAGTTCACAACCTCGTAGAAAATGAATATTAATTAAACAATGAAGAAGAAGAAGAAATTAACTTATAAAATACTACCAAAAGGATTGGTCGAGTGTAAAAACAAAAAAACAAAAAAAACAAAAGCCAAAAAAACAATTCCAAAAATCAAACAGCTGTAAACTAATATCTTCCGTCATCTTGACAAGTTTTGTTAGTTGGATTATAAATGAATTCGGGCGGTTTATGTCCTGAGTGTCACTAGCATGTATCATCCACTCTTATAGACAGCCCGAGTTTATTAGATTACCAATAGAAGAAAAATTAGAATTACAAAAACCATCCAAATGGACATTGTGTCTAATACAGACAATTAATGAAAACCTGTATGTGTTAAGATTCCTTAAACATTGATGACCAAGAAGTGTGAAAATTCAAAAGAACAAATCTCATCCAATAGAAAATAGGCAGAAAAAAAAAACTCCAAAATGATAACTATAAACTTACCACAAATCATGAAAATCCACAAAGCATAAATATCATTCAACAATCCTCTCTAAACTATACTTTACTAGCCACTCCCAATTCAGATATGTCAATCCCACACAAAAAACCAAAAAATCAACAGACGAACAAAAACATAAACTGATATCAAATGAATCACACCAAAACGAACTTGTGTACTTGGTTACGGATCAGAAAGAAGAGATTGTGTATGTAATGAAGATAATTGACAATTTAACAAATAGATTTGGAGAACTCACTAATGCAAAATCAAAAACTCAAACAAAATAAAATCTTTAGGCTAAGTTTCGCTCAAAAGATATGGCTAAAAAGAGACCAACTGCTAATCTTGCACCTTCTCCAATTCAGCCCCTCAAAGGCATCCTAAACCGGCCTCTGGTCCACGCATGCACCATTTATCTTCTACAAGCACTTAAAGTAAAGTAGTGATGTATCTTCGACCTACAAAGGACATATACCTACCGAAAAGGCTACGCATAATAAGAATACCACATTGCATCATTGTTAAACAGGCCCATGTCCCAATTTCAGATAAAGAACTTATGCCTTCATTTAACCTGGATACTTGCCAGTGAATATTTCACCTCTGCATTTTTGGTCGAAGATGGTGTTGATTCTTGGTTCCCTCTTGCATCAGACATCTCATGTAAGTTTAGAGGGAATGAAAGGGAAATAAACAAAGAAAGTCATTAGATCCCCGCAGTTGAAAGCCAGAGACTTTAGTTGCGCTGGTACGAAGTGACTCTAGTAGGGGGTCTGGTTTACGGTGTGACTAGGCGAACTAAGGTTGTATTAGTGGGATCATTTTCGACTTGTCCCAGAAAAAAGAAAACAAAGTCATTAGAAAAGCCAAATGTTATCATGAATGAACTAACTAATCCTATGCTTATCTTTCTCTCCATCTCTATATATCTTTTTCTCTTGCTTTCTTTTTGTCTTGTGACAAGAAGCATAATTTACCTGAAATTTTCCTATTTTCTAGGAGTATCAGACCTGGAATTTAGAGAAGTGCCAATGAGGTCCTGATACTGCAGGGTCTAAGGAGGATCAGAATCAAAACTTTACAAGTAATTTAAGGGCTTGGGTTTGTTACTTGACCCTACAACACAATTGGAATCAACTTCTATTAAGAATTTCGCGGATGGGAAGTATCTGACTTCAGCTATCTTTTCATAGATTTACAAGGCGACTAAAGCTGACCAATATTTTGTAGTCTTACATAACAAAGCTATCAAGAACTTTTACTCAAGTCTGCCGATTTTCGAAATGTCGCTGTCTATCAAGATGGACATGTAGAAAACCACATGATATACAACATAAAAAGGTGCATTTGTCCTAGCCATCTCAATCACTTCTCTGCAAAAGTTGCGCAGATTCATGTGAGTGCAGAATGTTCTAAAACACATCTCCCAAGGTATTGTATATTGCATGGTTTGTAGGATCGGTTTCATAAAAAGGACAAGTATCTCTTAGTCAATTGTTGCGTTCCAAATCTAGAAACTATCACCCACCGGAATGGTAATCCAATCTCATGTTTAACCTGCCAACCAAATGAACCCTAAAAGTCAATACAGAATATGTGACTCACTCACTCTAATGCCCACTTGACAATCAACAATTTCAATTTTAACACCAAAGAACGGAACAATTGCCCATCCAGTGATCACCAACCATTATCTACTTATCTCGCACTTGTAGCAGTAGAAATCTACTCTAAGTTGATCTGTTCCTTGATCTTAGAAGTTCAGAATTGTAATTTGAAGTAGAAATAAAGTGGAAGAGAGAACATATATTGAGTAATATAGCATGTTTAGCCCCACTATTCCAGATATATCAGAAAGAAATGTGTCAACCAATACATTTGTCACTTGTATATATAGCTTTTGCCAATACAAAAGGAAACTCTGTGTTTATTCCCCGATGACTCCTCATGGTAGGTTCAATTTCAATGTATCTATATATTTCCCTTCAAACTCAAGGGAGGATATATTCCAAAGGGAAATGCCCTTCACTAAGAAACTAATTCTTGAGTTATTGTTGTAAGACATACCTTATCTAAAAGATTCTTTGATATCCCATGGCCCCTATAATTGCCGTTTAGATTGAGTAAATGCAAACAAAATAGAGGTGCTTCATTTAATTGCCTACGATGAGACATAAGTGACAAAATTCTAAACAATTAAAAGTTTACCTTTGGCTTTGAATGAAGGCCTGTTTTTTCCACTTCTTTCGCATATGATTTTCCCTCCAGCTTATTTGAAAAACTGTAACAAACAAAAATGTAAATAAACACCTGCACGTGGTTAACAGAAGACACCATTACATCTTCAAATGTGAAGATGGTTTACATGAGATAGAAAGGCATGAGATCAACATATACCTCTCTTTGTTTTTCAGCTCTTCCATCACTTATCGAGCCAATAGAAGATGGAGCAATCTTTGCGATCCTTTGATCCATACTAGCTCCTTTTAGCAACCTGATCTAGGTAAGTCAATAAGATTGTTTTCAGAAGGAAGACTGACTATGACATCCAATTAGAAAATCAACTATAGTTTACAATACTTTATCATAGATTTGCATTCATAATCTGGTACTAAAACTCTGGAAAATTCTCTGCGAACATTTTATTTTTAAAAAATTGTAAAACGAGTTATGCAATTATTTCTGCTTTACAGTTGTGAAGCATCAAAGAATAGGAATATAATTGAGGTAGTTAAGTAATCTAGCTAATTGGAATATTGGGTGAAAATGGCATTGCTTAACTACATACAGCTCGGAAAAGACAGGGGCTTTAGATGCCATAAATCGTTCGTGACAATGTGTAGACTCAAGTTACAGCAGGTTCTTGTCGGCCATATTGAATTACTTTGAAATTTTGAATGCTATTTTCACAACATCAAATGAAAGCCCTCTGAGATTGTTTGGTCAAACTCATATGCACTGTAGCACCATAACTGCAGTTCTACTTTTTATTTTCTTTTTTTGTCAAAGTGAACTGCACTTCTTAAAGAGAGTACATGGAGTGGAGAAAGAGAAAGACTACCTAGCCAAGCGATAATTCAAGCTTCTTCCCAATTGACCTTTTTGAGCATCCATCTTCTCTACTGCCTTCCTCAATTGAGAACAACAAAGTTTAGTTTACAGCTCTAGTAATTCGATCAAATCGGAGAAAAGTTTAAACACAAACACAATGGAGATAGATTGTCTAATGTGAAATTACAAAATGCACACAACAGAGATGACAACCTTCACATATGCACCATTGTTTAACATTGAGGCAATGTGATCCATGCAAACACAATATAATTACTACACATTGCCAAATATTATACTTCATGACCGTATTGGAAACGATGCAGGAAATAGTTTTTACCGAAATCTAATTCTGTTGGTATAATTTCAAAAACCATTCTCCAATGTTGAGCCACCAACAGACTTTGGAAAACAGTAATGGGCGAGACAAGGAACGTAGACAGAGCAATTAAGCCATCAAGCCTTTCGGTAAACTTCATAGAAGGTATGTACTAAAGTTTGTGGAGTTCTGCACTTAAAACGAGCATATTATAGTCGATTAACTATGTTGGTCAAATCTTGTTTAAGAGTTGAAATTAGCAAAAGTGCAGGAAAGAAATAATTACCACACTCCACTCTAAGGAAATCAAGATTCGAAATTACCCCTCATTCTCCTTTTGAGAAGTCAAAGTTGAGAACTTTTGCTCCAGCTTGGCGGTTGACACCTGCCAAATGAGGCTGAGATCAAAATCCACAAAATGGAAAAAAATCCAAACTCACTGCGATCACGTAACAATATATTTCAAAAAAGATAGCCATAGATATACGAGCCATAATAATCACCAAAGGATAACCAACCTCCTTTTCCCTTGAAGACGTCCTATAACTAGAAGACCTAACTTGGTTGAAATTGCTCTGAAATGTCTTAAATGCCCGCTTAACAATGTCTTTATCCCCCATTTTCTCCATAATAAGATCTTCGAGTCGTGGTGGGAGGAGATTCAGAATTTGCAGGACTCAAACTACGTGACATGTGTAGTGGTGGAGGAACGATTTTCTTTCTTTCTCCTATAGAAAGATTCTTGCTCCTTGGCAATGCTAAACCACTTTCCCTTTTTGTTATGGACCGCAAGCAAACATTAGAGTGGGGCTTGGTGTTGGTTTTGCTAATTTCGGTGTGGAAATTTGTGGTGACTTTTTCAGTAAAGGAGCTGCTGGCTTCTTCTTTGTACCTTCCAAATTCCTCTCCTTTCTGGTGGGAATTATCTGAACACCACCACATGTAAGATAACAAAAAATTCCACAATTAGAAACTTAAGAAATTAAAAAAAAAACTCTCAGTCCTCATTGTCTTCCCAACAAAAACTGATTAGAAAATCTAGAACTTGACCTTTTCAGAAGTTTTCAATGAACCCAAATTTACAATATCCTTTTCGATTTCCACTTTATTTCTTGTCTCCTCCAATAACGATTGAAATTGCACCATGTCCTGAGCTCCATTCAGATTAGTTTCCTCTTGAACAACTACAGGGAGAAGTTTTACATTCTCCTGAGATCGGCACTACATTTAGCAAGTACATAAATATTTGCATTCAAAAGATAGAGATGTTGCATGTTGGTCAACTAGGTAAAAATTTCATAGCCTTTTTAGGTACTTAAGTGAAACGCAGAATTCGCCTCCCAATAAGGTCAAGAAACATCACCAACAATTAAATAAATCATTTGGATACAATTAGTTACCTCAAGGCTCAATAAAACCAAAAAGTACTGCTCAAATACCCTTACAACATATACATGAAAATGTGTATAGCAGTGAAATCTGGAGTACGTAAAAAATAAGGAAAAATTAGAACCTTGTATGTATTGTACTTTATAGCATGAAATTTTAATCCAAACTAAATGTGTAAGAGAAAACATGAACAATTGCATGAAATGTGTGTGCAAGGAGTACAACTCCAGTAAAACAAAAAATCATAAGTTCAAATTGAAATTCAAAATTTTCATATGCAAAAGAATAAAAGACAAATAAAACAAACCATAGTATTATAAATTTAACATTTAGCATATAAATAGCGCCATGAAAAATTAGTTGTGCAATAATTTCTCTCTCTCTCTCTCTCTCTCTCTCTCTCTCTCTCTCTCTCTCTCTCTCTCTCTTCTCTCTCACACACCCCACAGATCTGGAAGTAGGCGATCAACAAAACCCATCATCCCTCTCATTCTCACTCCAGTCATCCATCATCTCCGATTGAATCGACTGAAACACCTTCGGATCCACTGATTTTTTGCTTAAAAACCCCTTAAATCCAGCTTCAAAACCCTTTAATGGTGGTTTGGGCATGATGGTGGCGGTGGCGAGGATGGCCTGATAGTGGTGGTGGTCATGTATGGTGGTTTTTTTAATGGTAGAGAAAGAAATCGGCCAAACCGGATAAACCAGACCGAAACCGATGGAACTGATTGAAACCAGACCGGTCTTGTTTCAATCGGTTCTAGTTTCCAAATTCTTCAAACCGGATAACCCTCCTAGAAATAGGCCAAAACCGTACTGGCCTAGTATCACCCCTAAATGCAATACACGAACATAACAAAAGAGGAGCTTCTACACATGTTCGCTACGGTAACAAGGGAGTTTGCATCAAGGTTTACACCTGTTCAATGAAGTAAACAAGCAACCCTCAGCAAGTTCGCAATCCCCAGATTGTGAGGCAGTCTCTATGGCATCTTTGTATAGATTGTCTTTCTTTGATAATGCAATAGACTGCTTCCATCTACCAAGTTTTTTGTAAATATAAGTAGCAACACGCCTCATCTTCAAAAGCTCATGCTTTTCATTCTGCTCAAACAAAGCAACATAAGTTTGCGATTCAAACTTCACAAACAGAAAAGAAGCATAAGTTACATAGAGTTGCAACAACCTTCTGTGCAGTCCAATCTAATCAAAGCTATCACGAAAGTAATCAATTCTCACAATCTCATTAAGAGCTTCATTCATAGCAGTCAGATTGTTGCTCTGAATAGCAACCATGTTTGGCTTCACAAGAAGTAAGCGACCAGCCTGAAACGTCAGAATTATCCAACCAAACGGAAATAGTAGGCTCCAAAGAGATGCACCATGTAGTGAAGCGCATATAAATGATACACAAGGAAAGAAAATTTGAATTGTTTCCTTCAAAACAATCGAAACAATTTTTTTGGAATGTCATTGGTCAATATGTCGGAAAACGGATTCTACGACTCTGGGGCATACCTCAAAACTTGGTGTCACCGGTCAGAAAATATTCAACAATGACATTTTCATACATTCTCAATTTTCGGGCATTATTATTATTATTTTCCAGCTACGTCTCCCAAACATCCGTAAAATGTACACAAAATTTTTTATTTTCCCAGATAACTAAAACAACATATAGAAATGACATTTTGATCCATGGTGATATAAATAGAAACATTTTCTAGAAGAATTACAAACCTTTCGCATTATTCCAACCAAACGTGTATGGTCACGCGAAGTGCAAGCACGTTAAGCATTTCATTTATAAGATCAAGATGCTCTTCCAGTTCAACATTTGCAACTTTGACTGCAACATCTTTGAACTACATGTGTCCCATGCTTCTGAAGAATTATTCATGAAAGTCGTGGCAGTATTATCGAACTCGTCGTACTGAATATATAAATGTGAGTTACTTTCACATGTAAGATTCTAAATCAGCTTAGGAATGTTTAGATGAGTTAAAAACAGTTTGATATGCTCCATAAGATTCTCATAGCAGTATCTAGCATATAGGACACCCAGCTCGAAATAGTTTAGGAATGTTGAAGCATCAATAATATTCACTAACCTCCTCCAAGCCATCCACCTACAAATGTCTCCAAAACTGCTAAATTAGGAGAAAAAAAATATTACAATAGCAAATTTAATCGCATGTGGCAAAATATACATTCGCTGAGCAACAAAATTTATGCAAACATATGCATCATAATGGGCATGCATCCAAGCCAGCAAATCAATGTTTTAAAAATCGGACCGGCAGGTTGAACAGCCAATTGGCCTCTTGTCCGGTTTGGTTCAATCCCAAAATTGCTTAGTTTGTTAAACCTGCCTATTTTCATAAAACCGCCCTAGAAATACGGTCAAACCAGTGAACCTGAAAAACCGCTACGGTTTTAACAACCCAGCCCGTTGTTAAAATAATTACTTCATGCTTCAAGGCACAACGCATTTATTGCTTTGCCAGCCTTTGACAGCGCTGAAGGAAAGTAGGCTAGCACTCAGAATAAATAGAAGAAGCCAAACTTGTGTTTCTGTGGCAAACCGATGTGGGACTAGGGGTAAACATATGACTTTGAGCATTCTTTTTTAAAGGAAGAGCATTTCTTAACTTCCAATTTTTTCAAGGTTAACCATGACATTTTGACTTGGCAAATTAAATCTATGTTACATTATGTGATCTATCAAGGCCACCTTTTATGCTCAACAATATAATACAAATATACCATAAATTGAGTCCATGTTTCCTCTTTTAAGATGAAAACAACTTCAACAAGAATACAAACACGCCCTTATAAATGACAACCTCAAAGTAAGTCACCGCCAAATGCTAGTCGCTAGAATTCAACAATGTTACAAATGCCCTGCCACATAGCTCAAATTTTGAAAATGCTGGTATATACTTGGGAAAATTGAGTTCACAACAGAACTACAATTTTTGAAAGCCATTTTTCTGCTACCAATGAAATTATTGACAGCTCTACAAACAACACATCCCCATTTACGATCAACTTAAATAAAACAAATTAACACACAAAGCATGCCTAAACGGCACATCAGAACAACATTTCTTCAAATCTAATCCATTTTTTGGCAAGTAGTAAAAGAATCCAATCTTAACTACGTTAGGGCAAAAGAGAGAAAACTGACCTCTATTCGGGGTGAACAGACTTGAACGAGGCCTCTATTATGAGAAGAACAAATTAAGGCAACCGAAGGCGTACTCATTACATTGCAATTGAAGGCCTACTCATTACATTGCAGTGGAAAGTGACCAGGCTTTCAAATTCGAATCAAAATTTATAATGACTCTTTAAAAAGTTGAGTGTCTCGTGCATAGCAGGAAAAATGAGACCGAGGGAGTATCACTGATGTTGACACCCAAATTTTTCCCACCACTCGTAAATCCAATCATTGACGTGAAGATAAAGAATGCAAGAGCTGAAAATAATTTATAGACACTAACAAATTTAAGACTCCGATGCACAACAACAAAAGACCTTGAAGTATATGTTCACATACATAATCTAACAAACTTCAATATGTGAAGCATATATGTAGTTTACATAAACATCACAAGGGCATGGTATTTTGGTTGCAAAAGTGAATTTACACCAATGAATGACCTACTTAATGCAAAAATAAGACGTTAGTGTATTCTCCTTTGCCTTTCATTTTCTTATTATTTTAATGTGACTGAAATAAACACACACAGTTGGAGTTGTGATTGTTAATATGTATTCTTAATATTCTTTGTAGGCTTCTAAAAACACATTTGAAAGTGTAAGTACCATCACGGTATCACCAATATCTCAAGAGTTATTAACATCCCAGGGGTAACTTTTGCTTCACCGAATTGAAATTAGACAAAAATGCAAAAATCTGCATATTATATGAATTGATACTAACAACATGTAACATCTATACCATAAAGAGACAACCTCTAAAATGAAATTTTTAGGAGGGTGGCAAGGATCTATCTCTTTTCTTTTTTTGTTTTGTGGTTTATTTTGAAGTATGAATTTAAAAGGAGACTCCTAAAATGCACCTTGATAATCATTGTGTTTTATAGAGTTTGAATTTTGAGAATTAATTCTTAGGTTTAGATTTGGATTATATTGTATTTGTTTCTTTTATAGCTACTAGTTGTGCCGCAAACACATCTTCCGGTCCTCACAATTTTGGACCAAGCAAACAAAAGGGGGGGGGGGGGGGGGGGGGGTGGAGGGAAAGATCATAAAAATTAAGCACTTGAACCATACCTGATCAAAAAGGACATAAATGCATATGTTTCTCCATCTTGAAGTACGAATTTCATTTGTCCTTGAGGTGATGCACGTTGAAATCTTGTCAAGTCTTTCACAATCCACAATTCATGTGCAACATCCTCTGAGTTCAGCTCGTTAAGCATTGTCTCCGGCATCAAAGACTTGGCTAACAAAAGCTTAATAAACTCCAATTCAAGCTTTGTGCAAAAGACACATTTTTCACTTGCACTTTGCGAAGTTTATTCAAAGAGACATCCGAACAACCAAGCACTTCCGAAAAAGCCAGAACAACACTAATAGCCGAAATCGCATCGGGGAATACCTGGAATAACGAACAGCCTTACCGTCCAGATTTAGCATTTACATTTACATAATAAACATAGAAAAGAAAAATTATCTGGAAAAAAAAAAAAAAAGAACAATCGTTTCTTCGGTGTATTGTATGCATAGTCCATATATAGCTCAACCCAAAAAAAAAAAAAAAAGTCCACTAATAGCATTAAGCATAAGTAAGGGAAAAAGAACTTTGCAGTAACTCAAAACTGATTTCAAGCTTCTTTAAGTTGGGGAAGGACAAGTTCAGGGTAATAAAATTAAAATATGTATTTTGCAAATCTCTAGGCTTAAACAAAAGGATTAGCCAATAAAAGTGCTAATGCTACAACCAATCCATAAATTGTTAAAGCTTCCATAAAAGCTAAACTAAGCAATAAAGTACATCGTATTTTTCCCTCCGCCTCGGGCTGCTTCGCGATCCCTTCGACACCTTGGCCTACAGCAGTCCCTTGACCAATTCTAGGTCCAATAGAAGCAAGTCCCATGGCCAATCCAGCAACAATAACGGATGCGGCAGAAATCAATGGATTTCATGAGAAGTTCCTTGCACAAAAAAAAAAAGACATAGTTAATGCTACGATCAACCAATGAATGATGATGGAATTATTCCATCACTCAAATTCATGTTAACTAAGAACTTCAAATTCTATAAAGATTTCACTCTTATAACTAAATTACTTATTCATTTTCGTTGAGAAAATAACCCATGGGAAGGACTGATTTGAGGATGAGGAATTAGCATACCGAGTCACTTTTGTCCTTCCCTTCTCAGTCCAGCGAGAAAAGAGCAAGTGAGACGTAATCAAGAGTAAAATAACAGATATCAGATAGAACCAGAAATTTCAGATGGTTTAAGGGTACTTGGAATTCTCTCTGGAACATGACCTGTGCCGAATGACTTGAAGCAAATACGGAAAAGACAAAAAAACACAGTCTACTAAGCAAGTGGATTTCTGGGAATTGAAGTTTTCTTACCTCCAAAAAGGCGCTACTCACATGTCCTGAATATCAACAAGTAAACACTGGAAAAACTTCACCCATTCGATTTGTTTCTTCCTCAGGCAGTTTAACATATTCCTTTTTTGGTCAAACGGAAACTTTTGCTAAACATATTCATCAGAAAGCAAGGTAATTGAAATTTCTGAAAGAAGTGAGTTATGTTTGAAATAAACTGTTTTGAAAATGCCACAAAAATTAAAAGTCTTGAGATTAGGGGCACTGATTTCAAGGGAGTTGAATTGACTTCAGTACGTCAACTATTGCCATCCTAGCAAGGGGCAATGAGAGATGAATCGTCCAACCATTTCAAGATTCATAACAGAGACTAAGAGAGACAAGCCTGCTAAATCCCACTATCCTTTGAACTGCTCCTTCCTTTCCTCGTTGCTACTACTCAGCCCCTCTCCATTACCTCCAAGGAACCATTTCTTTCAAGCATACCAACCACCTAATCCACTAAAGCCTTTGACACATCATCTAAATTCAAGGCAATTCACAATTTATTGGAACAGCAGTGGAATTTCATCCAAAGGTAATTCTAAAATCAAGCTTCTCATTTCTAATTCCTAATTTCATGATCTTACAGCCGAGAAAAAAAATCCATGATCTTACTAGCTTGACTAACTTCAACCAGGTATCTAGAAATAAAACGAAAATTAATGGATGCTTCAAATTGAAGGCTTCCTTTACCCCAAAAAGACTTTCTTTGATAATATTAGTAATCACAACAAGATTGGTTAATAGGAACATGTGATCCATGGCCCTTTTTTTCCATTCTAAATTAGGGAATCCTTAACCTTAAAAACAAGCAAGAATACGGAAACATAATTTGATTTAGATCAATGGTATCTAAAGCCCCTTAGATGATATTAAAATGAAAATGGATACTAACAACCAGATAATAGAACTCCTAACTCAGCCGTTGTAACTCTTACAACGAGAACATGTATTAAACAACAATTTCTGCCCACTCTTGCTTTGTTCATCGATAGATTCAGTTTTTTGTGTTGTACCGGTAGTTACCAAACAAGTATGTTTCTAAAAACAATATAAATTTTGGGGAAAATACTTATGTAGTCGAAACTCCTATTTAACTCTGTGGAAGAGAGAAAATGCCTCTCGTATTCCATGAAAGGAACATAACATAACAATTTCCAAATTGATCAGGACTCCTCATAATGTGATACTATGGTACCACAAGAAATAAGAAGGGTTCTTTTTTCAATTTAAATAACAATTCGACCTACTGAGTCAAATGATCTCTTGAAAAAATTATGTGAAAGACATGAACAATCATGCATAATAATCAGGAAAACTAATTTGACTAAATGGATATGACAAAAGAGAGGAGCATACCATCACCGTTGTTGGTAGTGCCATCGACCTTGAAATTGAAATAGCCAGCATCATAAGTCCCATGTTAACAAACTACTCATTTCCAACCCACCACTCACATGTGCAGGCTTAAGCACTCTCATAACTCTGAACTCTTTCTTTGCTCCTCAACTCACAAACAAATACAGGCCCACAACAAAATTAAGCTTATTTCCAACACATCTATCAAAAATCAGTCGAAAAATATAATTTTAAAGTAGTGAGGTTAAAGTAACACACTTACTCGCCAATATACGAAAAAGAAGTAGCCTATCACAAAGACATTGTTCCAATTAAAAGGTACCCATGGGGAGCAATTTCATTGTATGTTCTTATTTGCCAATCTTTGAAAAAGAAGTAGCCAAAACCGAACACTTAAACTCTACTGATATCCAAAAGGTTTCCTAATAAAATTAACCAATAAACCATTTCTTAATAAGCCAAATATTGAAGTTAAAACATCGTCAAGGTATCTATTTTTTACCCCTATTATTCTTTACCTTTCTAGATGCTAGGGACTCTAAAGATTCACTTTAGGCGATCACAAAAGTATCCTCTGACTTTAAGTGTTATTGTTACAGTGCTTGTTCCTCCTGAGATGGCTTTGCACTCTTCAACACCTTCATCAAAAAGCAGTCGAAAAACTTAAATTTAAAGTAGTGAAGTTGAAGCAACACACTCGCCAATATACAAAAATGAAGTAGCCTATCACAAGGACATTGTTCCAATTCAAAGGCACTCATTGGGAGCAATCATTGTATGTTCTTATTTGCAAATCTTTGAAAAAGAAGTAGCCTAAGTGGACACTTGAACTCTACAGATATCCAAAAGGTTTCCTAATAAAATTAACCAACAAACAAATCCTTAATTAGCCAAATATTGAAGATAAAACATCGTCGAGGTATCTGTTTCTTACCCTCTACTATTACGCTTTACCATTCTAGATTCTAGGGACTCTTAAGATTCGCTTCAGGCAATCATAAAAGCATCCTCTGATTTAAAGTGTTATTGTTACAGTGCTTGTTCCTCCTGGGAAGGTTTTGCAGTCTATTTCTATCTATCTTTACTATATACTAAGCAAATGTGTTTTTCCTTTAAAAACTCCCAAACCTTAAATCTCAATTTTCTACATTTTGGATTTTTTTTTTGTTTATAAAAAATAAAAAGAGAGAGAGAGAGAGAGAGAGAGAGAGAGTGTGTGTGTGTGTGTGTGTGTGTGTGTGTGTTGAGAGAGAGAGAGAGGAACGTGGGAGAGGGGACAAGAGAGAGACTTTAGGGTTGAATATGGAGCAAAAATTATTCTATGCTCCTGGAGGGGTACAGTCACGTGGTACTATAAATTCATTTTCTACCACACATAGAATGAGACCAATGCCAATATATGTCGGACATGGAACCTAAAAAGTATTAAACTATATTTTTTTATTGTTAGTGTTGTGCCGTTCAATACACAGGGAGTTTTAATCCCGTGTATTGAACGGGAACAAACGCGAGTGCTAAGGAATGGTAAAGGATACTTACAAATGTGGTGTAGGAAGAATGGTACTCTCTGTATCCATTACGAAATCGTCAAGCATCAAACCAGAATATGCGGATAACCTTCCTATAAAGTTCAAACCAGGATATGAACGATCATGGATAATAATTAGGCAAACTCAATTGACTAAATGGATATGACAAAATGGAGAAGCATGCTAACCATCGAGCTTGAAATTGACATAGCCAGCATCATAAGTCTGATGTTAACAAGCTACTCATTTCCAACCCAACACAAAATCCACCTCTCACATGTGCAGGCTTAAGCCCTCTCATAACTTTGAACTCTATCATTGCTCTTCAACTCGAAAACACACACAAGCCAAAAATAAAATTATTAAGCTTATCTTCAATACCTTCATCAAAAAGCATTCAGAAAACATAAATTTATTGTAGTGAAGTTGAAGCAACACACTTACTCACCAATATACGAAAAAGAAGTAGCCTATACAAGGACATTGTTCCAATTCAAAGGTACTCATTGGGAGCGATTTCATTGTATGTTCTTATATGCCAATCTTTGAAAAAGAAATAGCCTAAAGTGGACACTTGAACTCTACTGATATCCAAAAGGTTTCTTAATAAAATTAACCAATAAACAGATGCTTAATTAGCCAAATTTTGAAGATAAAACATCGTCGAGGTATCTGTTTCTCTATTATTATGCTTTAGCTTTCCAGATGCTAGGGACTCTAAATATTCACTTTAGGCGATCATAAAAGTACCCTCTGATTTTAAGTATTATTATTATATTGTTCCTCAGAGATGGTTTTGCAATCTCCAACACCTTCATCAAAAAGCAGTCGGAAAACATAAATTTAAATTAGTGAAGTTGAAGCAACACACTTAATCGCCATTATACCAAAAAGAAGTAACCTATCACAAGGACATTGTTCCAATTCAAAGGTACTCATTGGGAGCGAATTTCATCGTACGTTATTTGCCAATCTTTGGAAAAGAAGTAGCCTAAACCGGACACTTGAACTCTTCTGTTATCCAAAAGGTTTCCTAATAAAATTAACCAATAAACCATTCCTTTATTAGCCAAATATTGAAGATAAAACATCGTTGAGGCATCTGTTTCTTACCCTCTACTATTATGCTTTACCTTTCTAGATGCTAAGGACTCCCAAGATTCACTTCAGGCGATCACAAAAGTATCCTCTGATTTCTTGTGTTATTGTTACTATGCTTGTTCCTCCTCGGATGGTTTTGCAGTCTATATCTATCTATCTTTACTATATACTAACCAAATGTGTTTTTCCTATAAAGCTTCCAAACCTTCAATCTTAATTTTCTATGTTTTCATTTTTTTTTTGTTTATAAAAAATAAAGAGAGAGAGAGAGAGAGAGAGAGAGAGAGAGAGAGATAAAGTGTGTGTGCGTGTTTGTGTGTATTATGAGAGAGAGAGAGAGAGAGAGAGAGAGAAATGTGAAGTTGGGGAGCAGAGAGAGAGAGAGAGAGAAACGAACATGGGAGAGGGGACAAGAGAGAGACTTTCGGGTTAAATATGGAGAAAAAATTATTCCATGCTCCTGGAGGGGTACCGTCACGCGGTACTCTAAATTCATTTTCTACCACACATAGAATAAGACCAATGCTAGTGTGTATCGAACAAAGAACCTAAAAAGTATTAAACTATATATTTTATCATTAGTGTTGTGACCGTTCAATACACGGGGCCGAAAAACCAATCTGAGTTTTTAATCCCATGTATTGAATGGGAACAAACGATAGTGCTAAGGAATGGTAGAGGATACTTAAAAATGTGGTGCATGAAGAATGGTACTCTCTTTATCCATTACGAAATCGCCAAGCATCAAACCAGAATATGTGGACAACCTTCCTGTAATGTTCAAACCAAGATATGAACGATCACGCATAATAATCAAGCAAACTCATTTGACTAAATGGATATGCTACGAGCTTGCATACTAGACTTTCAAGGTTCTTGGGAGGACCACTTGTTTCTAGCGGAGTTTGCCTATAATAACAGTTACCAGTCAAGTAGGGATGGCACCATTTGAGGCCTTACATGGCAGGGCATATAGATCGCCAGTTTGTTGGGCAGATGTCGGAGGGACAACCCTTTTAGGGCCGGACTTAGTACAAGAAACCACGAAGAATGTAGCTTTTATTCGTCAACGCCTAATGAAGGCACAAAGTCGTCAAAAGAGTTATTCTGATCGAAGGAGATGACCCTTGGTGTTTGACGTCGGGGATCATGTCTTTTTGAAAGTGTCGCCTCGGAAGGGTTTGAAGAGATTCAGTCTCAGTGGCAAGTTAGCACCAAGATATATTGGGCCTTTTGAGATTCTTGATAGGGTTGGGGAGGTGGCATACCGACTTGCCTTGCCACCATAGTTATCTGGAGTTCATGACGTTTTCCATGTGTCTATGCTACGAAAGTATGAGCCACCTCCTCTGCATGTTCTTGACTAGGTTGATTTGGGTATTGAAAGCGATGTCTCCTTTGAAGAGAAGCTAGTACAGATTTTGGATACACGTGAAAAAGTTCTCCGAGGAAGGACAATTCCATTGGCGAAGGTGTTGTGGAACCACCATGGTGTCGAGCAGGCTACTTGGGAGCTAAAGGCGGAAGTTCGTTCTAAGTACCTAGAGTTATTATTACCACTTCCTTTCTTGGCTATTTAAATTTCGGGGACGAAATTCTTTTTAGGAAGGGAGGTTGTAGAGAACCGTGTCTAAATTTATTTATTTAATATTTTCTTAATGTGAAATGTGTTATTTTAAATACTTTGAATTTTATGAGCCTTGGATTTTTTTTTTTCCCTTTTTTGAATATAGTTGTGTAGGTGCATGTGTAGGCATTTTCTTGACCGTGTCGAATTCATTGGTCCTTTGATCGAGTGTGTTGGGAGACTCCCATGTGTTGTGTAATTAGTGTTAGAAATTTTTAGAGCTAATTACTTGTTTAAGTGTTAGTTGATGGGCTCTAGTGCAAGAAGTTATAACATGCAAGTATTAGGTGATAATTTAGAGACTTGAGGGGGGAAGGGTGTAAATCTTTTACACCTTAAATTCATTTGGCCGAGAGAACAACTTTGTTCTCTGTTTCTTTTTCTTTTCCATTCTAGTGCCGTGCTCTCTCTCTCTCTCTCTCTCACACACACACACAACCAAATCATTTTGCACCTTCTTTTGCTTGTGTATTTTGTGTCTACATCAAAAACTTGGAGGGATCTAGGGATTTCAAGCTTGTGGGCTTTCCTTCATCACCATCTCACTCATCTCTCTTGTGTGCTAGCATTTGAGGTAGGATTTTCTAGTAGATACCTTAAAAAAAATGCAAGTATTGTGTTTGAGAATTGATTGTTTTCATATATTTAAGTAAGTTGATCTACGGAAGAAAAGCCCTAATTGAGTGGTTGTGTAAATTTCATATTTTTAGTTGTATATTGAAATTGATGGATTTAGTGGTTGAATGGGTGTGGAGAGAATATTATGCCTAGGGAATTTGTGGTGTCTAATATTGGCTCATGTTTATTTGGTTTGATAAATGGATATACAAGTTTAGGGTACTTGGATTAATTGTTTGCATTTTGTGAAAGAGCACTTTATTTCTTTGTATTTGATATGGATTACCTCTTGTTGAGATAATTGATGAAATTTTTTGAGGGGTGGAGTTTAAAAAGTATAGACACTTGCACATCTATGTTTAGTGCTTCTTGGATTTGAAAGTAAAGATTAAGATTTGTGTTGATACAAGTTGTTTTTGCTTATTGGAATTGATTTGGGATTGATACTTGTTATTTGGGCTAGTGAGCCATGTATTGGCGGTTGACTTGGCCATTTTATTCTCATTGTGTATCTGGAAACATATGGATAATGAGTTGTCCGTCGGTGTATAGTTCGTAAACCCACGTGGGATAAGGTGCCCCATAGGCCTTTGGGTTAGTAGCCCATAAATTTGGATGATTTAGGGACCTGATCAGTCGCCTAGGATTGGTACACAACTGTGATAACTTGGACCTTGGTTTTATGTGCTCTTATTTTCTTGTACCTAGTTTAATGTGTTGACTTATTTTATGTTAGACTACAAATTTGCACTTTTAAACTGCAAATAAAGGCTCTTTCATAAACTTTGCAGTCTACAAACAAATTTACACTGCAAATTATTAAATAAACACTAAAAAAGAAGGTGAATTACCAAAGAAGAAGTGGTGGTGGTGGTAGAGTGATGGCGGCGGCGGCGTGGTGGCGGCGGCGGCAGTGGTGGTGTTTGTGATGGTGGAGTGGTGATGGTGGTTGTGGTGGCAGTAGTGGTGGTGGCGGTGGCATGGTGGTCGTCATTGTGGTGGTGGTGGTGGTTGTGGTGGTGGCGTGATGGTTGTCATTTCGGTGGTGGTGGTGGTGGTGGTGGTGGTGGAGTGATGGCAATGGTGGTGATGGAGTGGTGGTGGTTCTGGTAAGGCTTGGTGGTGGAGGTAATTGTGGTGGCGGCGGCGGCGTGGTGGTGGTGGTGGTGATGGTGTTGGTGTTGGTGACGGTGGTGGCGGTTGTGGTGGCGGCTTGGTGGTGGTTGTAATTGTAATTGTGGTAGAGGTGGCGGCATTGTGGTGGTGGTGTTGGCGGCGACGACGTGCTGGAGGTCATTATGGTGGTGGTGGTGGTGGTTATGTGGTTGCAACAAGATCGAAGAAAACGAAAAAATTACATTTTTTTGTATTAGCCAAACAAGGCCCTTGTTTCTTTTATATAAGTTATTTTTGTCTTTAGACTTATTAGTGGACAAGACGTGTTAGGAATTTTAGAAGTGGATAGGGTGGGGTAGAAACTTGCTATATAGAATGAGACAAATGCTAGTGTGTATCAAACACGGAACTGAAAAAGTATTAAACTATATTTTTTATCATTAGTATTGTGCCCGTTAAACACAAAGCGCCGTAGAAACCAATTTCATATTTTAATCTCGTGTATCGAACGAGAACTAATACTAGTGGTAAGGAATGGTAGAGGATACTTACAAATGTGGTGGAGGAAGAATGGTACTCTATTTATCCATTACGAAATCGTCAAGCATCAAACCAGAATATGAGGACAACCATCCTAAAAAGTTCAAACCAGAATATGAACGATCATGCATAATAATCAGGCAATCTCATTTAACTAAATAGATATGACAAAAGAGAGGAGCATACCATCACCACAGTTAGAAACCTTCGAGCTAGAAATTGATATAGCTAGCATTATAAGTCTCATGTTAACAAGCTACTCATTTCCACTCCAACACAAAATCCAACTCCCACATGTGAACGCTTAAGCCCTTTTATAACTCTGAACTCTCTCTTTGCTCCTCAACTCACAAACACACACAAGCCAAAAATAAAATTATTAAGCTTATCTCCAACACCTTCATCAAAATGTAGTCGGAAAACATAAATTTAGAGTAGTGAAGTTGAAGCAACACACTTACGCGTTAATATACAAAAAAGTAGCAGCATATCACAAGGACATTGTTCCAATCCAAAGGTACCCATTGGGAGCGATTTCCTTGTATGTTCTCATTTGCTAATCTTTGAAAAAGAAGTAGCCTAAACCGGACACTTGAACTCTACAGATATCCAAAAGGTTTGGTAACAAAATTAAGCAATAAACCATTCCTTAAATAGAAAAATATTGAAGATAAAACATCGTCGAGGTATCTGTTTCTTACAATCTTCAATTATGCTTTGCCTTTCTAGATACTACTAACTCTCAAGATTCACTTTAAGCAATCATAAAAAAATCCTCTAATTTTAAGTGTTATTGTTACAGTTAAGTGTTATTGTTACTAGGCAATTGTGTTTTTCCTTTAAAAGCTTCCAAACCTTCAATCTTAATATTCTACATTTGGAATTATTTTTTTGTTTTATAGAAAATAGAGAGAGAGAGAGAGAGAGAGAGGAGGGGGGGGCAAGAGAGAGAGAGAGAGAGAAATTTCGGAAAGTTGGGGGAAGAGGGAGAGAAAAGAACATGGGAGAAGGGACAAGAGATAGACTTTGGGGTTTAACATGGAAAAAAAAATTATTCTATACCCCTGGAGGGTTACCGTCACATGATACTCTAAATTCATTTTCTACAACACATAGAATGAGACCAATGCTAGTGTGTATCGAAGATGGAACCGAAAAAGTATTAAACAATATTTTTTTATCATTAGTGTAGCAGAAAAAATCAATCAAATTTTTTAATCCTGTGTATTGAACGGGAACAAACGCTAGTGCCAACGAATGGTAGGGGATACTTACAACTGTGGTGCAGGAAGAATGGTACTCTCTTTATCCATTACAAAATCGTCAAGCATCAAACTAGAATATGTGGATAACCTTCCTATAAAGTTCAAACCATGATATGAACAATCATGCGTAATAATCAGACAAATTCATTTTACTAAACGGATACAACAAAAGAGAGGAGCATAACATCACCATAGTTAGTAACCATCGAGCTTGAAATTGATATAGCCAACATCATCAATCTCATGTTAACATGCAACTCATTTTGCAACCCAACACAAAATCCACCTCTCACATGTGCAGGCTTAAGCCTTCTCAAAACTTTGAAATCTCTCTTTGCTCCTCAACTCACAAAAACACACAGGCCAAAAATAAAATTATTTAGCTTGTCTCCAACACCTTCATCAAAAAGCAATCAGAAAACATAAAAATATAGTAGAGAAGTTGAAGCAACACACTTATTCGCCAACATACGAAAAAGAAGTAGCCTATCACAAGGACATTGTTCCAATTCAAAGGTACTCATTAGGAGCAATTTCATTGTATGTTCTTATTTGCCAAGCTTTGAAAAAGAAGTAGCCTAAATCGGACACTTGAACTATACTGACATCCAAAAGGTTTCCTAATAAAATTAACAATAAATGAATCCTTAAAAAGCCAAATATTGAACATAAAACATCGTTGAGGTATCTTTTTCTTACCCTATACTATTATGCTTTACCTTTCTAGATACAAGGGACTCTCAAGATTCACTTTAGGCGATTACAAAAGAATCCTCTGATTTTAAGTGTTATTGTTACAGTGCTTGTTCCTCCTAAGATGGTTTTGTAATCTATATCTATCTATCTTTATTATATAATAAGCAAATGGGTTTTTCCTTTAAAAGCTTGTAAACCTTCAATCGTAATTTCCTACATTTTAGATTTTTTTTTTATAAAAAAAAAAAAAAGAGTGTGTGTGTGTTCGTGTTTGGAGAGAGAGAGAGAGAAATGTGGGGAAATGGGAAGAGAGAGAGAGAAAGGAACATGGGAGAAGGGGCAAGGGGGAAACTTTGGGGTTGAATATGGATAAAAAATTATTCTATGCCCCTCGACGAGTACCCTCACGTGGTATTCTAAATTCATTTTGTACCACACACAGAACGAGACCAATGCTAGTGTGTATTGAACACGAAACTGAAAAAGTATTAAATTATATTTTTTATCATTAGTGTTGTACCCGGTCAATACACGGGGCTGCAAAAACGAATATGATTTTTCAATCCCGTGTATTGAACGGGAACAAACGCGAATGGTAAGGAATCGTAGAGGATACTTACAAATGTGGTGCAGGAAGAATGGTTCTCTCTTTATCCATCACGAAATCATCAAGCATCAAACCAGAATACTTCGACAACCTTCCTATGAAGTTCAAACAAGTATATGAACGATCATGCTAAAATAATCAAGGAAACTCATTTGACTAAATGGATATGACAAAAGAGAGGAGGAACATACCATCACCACCGTTAGCAACCTTCGAGCTTGAAATTGATATAGCCAGCATCATAAAGTCTCATGTTAACAAGCTACTCAATTCCAACCCAACACAAAATCCACCTCTCACATGTGCAGTTTTAAGCCCTCTCATAACTCTAAACTCTCTCTTTGCTCCTCAACTCACAGACACACACAGGCCAAAAATAAAATTATTAAGCTTATCTCCAAGACCTTCATCAAAAAACAGTCGAAAAACATTAATTTAGAGTAGTGAAGTTGAAGCAACACACTTACTCGCTAATATACAAAAAAGAAGTAGACTATTACTACACATTGTTCCAATTCAAAAGTACTCATAGGGAGGGATTTCATTGTATGTTCTTATTTGCCAATCTTCAAAAAGAAGTAGCCTAAACCGGACACTTCAACTCTACAGATATACAAAAGGTTTGCCAATAAGATTAAGCAGTAAATCATTCCTCAATTAGCCATATATTGAAGATAAAACATCTTCGCGGTATCTGTTTCTTACCATCTACTATTATGCTTTACCTTTCTAGATACTAGGGACTCTCAAGTTTCAATTTAGGCGATCATAAAAGAATCCTCTAATTTTAAGCGTTATTATTACTGTGCTTGTAACTCCTGATATGGTTTTGCAATCTATATCTATCTTTACTATCTACTAAACAAATGAGCTTTTCCTTTAAAAGCATTGAAACCCTCAATCTTAATTTTATAAATTTGGGATTATTTCTTTTTGTTTTAAAAAAAATAAAGAGAGAGAGATGGTGTGTGTGTGTGTGTGTTTCGATCGATCTCGAGAGAGAGACAGAAAGAGAGATGTGGGAAAGTTGGGGGGGAGAAAGAGAAAGGAACGTGGTAGAGGGGACAAGAGATAGACTTTTCGGTTGAATATGGAGAAAAATTTATTCTATGCCCCTAGAGGGGTATTGTCAGGTGGTACTCTAAATTCAATTTCTACCACACATAGAATGACACCAACGCTAGTGTGTATGGAACACGGAACCAAAAAAGTGTTAAACTAAATTTTGTTATCGTTAGTGTTGTGCCCGTTTAATACAGGGAGCCAAAAAACAAATCTGAATTTTTATTCCCGCGTATTGAACAGTAACAAATGCTAGTGCTAACGAATGTAGCGGATACTTACAAATGTGGTGCAGGAAGAATGGTACTCTCTTTATCCATTACGAAATCGACAAGCATCAAACCAGAATATGTGGACAACCTTCCTATAATGTTCAAACCAAGATATGAATGATCATGCATCACAATCAGGCAAACTCATTTGACAAAATGGATATGACAAAAGAGAAGAGCATACCACCACCAATGTTAATAACCATCGAGTTTGATATTTATATAGCCAACATCATAAGTCTCATGTTAACATACTACTCATTTCCAACCCAATACAAAATCCACCTCTCACATGTGCAGGCTTAAGCCCTCTCATAACTTTGAAATCTCTCTTTGCTCCTCAACTCAAAAACACACACACGTCAAAAATAAAATTACTAAGCTTAATGAAAAAGCTGTTAGAAAACATAAAAATATAGTAGTGAAGTTGAAGCAACACACTAATTCGCCAATATACGAAAAAGAAGTAGCCTATCAGAAGCACATTGTTCCAATTCAAAGGTTCTCATTGGGAGCGATTACAATTTATGTTCTTATTTGCCAATCTTTGAAAAAGAAGCAGCCTAAACCGGACACTTCGTCTGTACTGATATCCAAAAGGTTTACTAATAAAATTAACCAATAAATCATTCCTTAATTAGCAAAAAATAGAAGATAAAGCATTATCAAGTTATCTATTTCTTACCCTCTACAATTATGCTTTATCGTTCTATAATCTAGGGACTCTAAAGATTCACTTTAGGCAATCATAAAAGAATCCTCTGATTTTAAGTGTTATTGTTAGAGTGTTGTTCCTCCTGAGATGGTTTTGCAATCTACATCTATCTATCTTTACTATAAACTAAGCAAATGTGTTTTTCCTTTGAAAGCTTTCAAACCCTCAAACTTAATTTTATAAATTCGGGATTTTTTTTTTTTTGCTTTATAATCAATATATATATATATATATATATATATAGAGAGAGAGAGAGAGAGAGAGAGAAATGTGGGAAAAGTTGGAGGGCGAGAGGGAGAAAGGAACGTGGTAGAGGGGACAAGATATAGACTTTGGGGTTGAATATGAAGAAAAAATTATTCTATGCCCCTGGGGGGGTACCGTCACATACAACATAACATAACATAACTCATCTAGTCTCCAATCATTAGGGGTATGGGCTGGGGATCACATGGTACTCTAAATTCATTTTCTACCACACATAGAATGAGACCAATGCTAGTATGTATCGAACACGGAACCGAAAAAGTGTAAAACTATATATTTTCAATCATTAGTGTTGTGCCCGTTAAACACACGGTGCCAAAAAAACCAATCTGATTTTTTAATCCCCCATTTTGAACGGGAACAAAAGCTAGTGCTAACGGATGGTATCCACTACGAAATCGTCAAGAACCAAACCAGGATATGTAGGCAACCTTCCTATAAAGTTCAAACCATGATAGGTACAATCATGCATAATAATCAGACAAACTCATTTGACTAAACAGATATGACAAAAGAGATAAGCATACCATCACCACGGTTAGTAACCATGGAGCTTGAAATTGATAAGCCAATATCATAAGTCTCATGTTAACATGCTACTCGATTCCAACTCAGCACAAAATCCACCTCACATGTGCAGGCATAAGCCCTGTCATAACTCTGAACTCTCTCTTTGCTTCTCAACTCACAAACACACAAAAGCCAAAAATAAAATTATTAGGCTTATCTCAAAGACCTTCATCAAAAAGCAGTCGGAAAACATAAGTTTAGAGTAGTGAACTTGAAGCAACATACTTACTCGCTAATTCACAAAAAAGTAGTCTATCACAATGACAATGTTCCAATTCAAAGGTACACATTGGGAGCAATTTCATTGTATGTTCTTATTTGCCAATCTTTAAAAAAGAAGTAGCCCAAACCAGAAGCTTCAACACTACTGATATCAAAAAGGTTTGCCAATAAAATTAAGCAGTGAACCATTCCTTAATCAGCCAAATATGGAAGATAAAACATCGTTGAGGTATCTGTTTCTTACCCTCTACTATTATGCTTTACCTTTCTACATACTAGGGACTCTCAAGATTCACTTTAGGCGATCATAAAAGAATCCTTTGATTTTAAGTGTTATTGTTACAGTGCTTGTTCCTCCTAAGATGGTTTTGTAATCTATATCAATCTATCTTCACTATATACTAAGCAAATGTGTTTTCCCTTTAAAAGCTTCCAACCCTTCAATCTTAACTTCTTGTATTTTGGATTTTTTTTTTGTTTATAAAAATAAAGAGAGTGTGTGTGTGTGTGTGTGTGTTTGGAGGGAGAGAGAGAGAGAGAAATAAGGGGAGGTAGGAAGAGAGAGAGAGAGGAACGTGGGAGAAGGGACCAGAGGGAAACGTTGGGCTTGAATATGGAAATAAAATTATTCTTTGCCCCTAGAGGAGTACCCTCACGTGGTACTCTAAATTCATTTTCCACCACACATAGAATGAGACCAATGCTAGTGTGTATCGAACACGAAACTGAAAAAGTATTAAACTATATTTTTTATCATTACTGTTGTCCCCATCGAAAACACGGGGCCGAAAAAACCAATATGATTTTTTAATCCTGTGTATTGAACGGGAACAAACGCTAATGGTAAGGAATGGTAGAGGATACTAAAAAGTGTGGTGCAGGAAAAATGGTACTCTCTTTATCCATTACGAAATTGTCAAGCATCAAAAATAACTCTGAACTCTCTCTTTGCTCCTCAACTCATAGACCCACACAGGCCAAAAATAAAAACATTAAGCTTATCTCCAACACCGTCATCAAAATGCAATCAAAAAACATAAATTTAGAGTAGTGAAACTGAAGGAGTCTCACTAAAAAACAAAAAAGAAGTAGCCTATCACAACGACATTGTTACAATTCAAAGGTGCTCATTGGGAGCGATTTCACTGTATGTTCTTATTTGCAAATCTTTCAAAACGAAGTAACCTAAACCGGATATTTCAACTCTACTGATATCCAAAAGGTTTGCCAACAAAAATAAGCAGTAAACCATTCCATATTTAGCAGAATATTGAAGATAAAACATCGTCGAGGTATCTGTTTCTTACCCTCTACTATTATGCTTTACATTTCCAATTCCTAGGGACTCCCAAGTTTCATTTTAGGCAATCATAAAATAATCCTCTGATTTTAAGTGTTATTGTTACGGCGTTTGTTCCACCTGATATGCCTTTGCAATCTATATCTATCTATCTGTTCTATATACTAGCAACTGTGTCTTTCCTTCAAAAGCTTTCAACCTCAATCTTAATTTTCTAAATTTGGGATTATTTTTTTGTTTCACAAAAAATAAAGAGAGGGAGTGTGTGGGTGCGTGTTGAGAGAGATAGAGAGAGAGAGAGAGAGAGAGAGAGAGAGAGAGAGAAATGTGTGGAAGTTGGGGGGGAGAGAGAGAAAGGAACGTGGGAGAGGGGACAACAGATAGACTTTGGGGTTGAATATGGAGAAAAAATTATTCTATGCTCCTAGAAGGGTCACGTGGTACTCTAAAATCATTTTCTACCATGCATAGAATGAGACCAATGCTAGTGTGTATCAAACACAGAACCGAAAAAGTGTTCAACTATCTTTTTCTATCATTAGTGTTGCACCCGTTCAATACACAGAACCCAAAAAGCCAATCTGATTTTTTAATCATGCGTATTGAACGGGAGCAAACGCTAGTGGTAACAAATGGTAGGGGATACTTACAAATGTGGTGCAGGAACAATGGTACTCTCTTTATCCATTACGAAATCGTCAAGCATCAAACCAGAATATGTGGACAACCTTCCAATAGAGTTCAAACCACGATATAAACAATCATGCGTAATAATCAGACAAACACATTTGACTAAACGGATATGACAAAAGAGATGAGCATACCATCACCACGGTTAGTATGCATCGAGCTTGAAATTGATATAGCCATCATAAGTCTCATGTTAACATGCTACTCATTTCGAACCCAACACAAAATTCATATCTCACATGTGCAGGCTTAAGCCCTCTCAAAACTTTGAAATCTCTCTTTGCACCTCAACTCACAAACACACACAAGCCAAAAATGAAGTTATTAAGCTTATCTCCAACACCTGCATCAAAAAGCATTTAGAAAACTTAAAAATATAGTATTGAAGTTGAAGTAACACACTTGTTCGCAAATATACGAAAAAGAAGTAGCCTATCACAAACACATTGATCCAATTCAAAGGTACTCATTAGGAGCGATTTCATTTTATGTTCTTATTTGCCAATCTTTGAAAAAGAAGTAGCGTAAATTGGACACTTCAACTCTACTGATATCCAAAAGGTTTCCGAATAAAATTAACCACTAAACCACTCCTTAATAACTCAAATATTGAAGAAAAAACATCATTGAGGTATCTATTTCTCACCCTCTACTATTATGCTTTAACTTTCTAGATACTAGGCACTCTCAAGACTAACTTTAGGCGATCATAAAAGAATCCTTTGATTTTAAGTTTTACTGTACTTGTTCCTCCTAAGATGGTTTTCTAATTTATATCTATCTATCTTTACTATATACTAAGCAAATGTGTTTTCCTTTTAAAAGTTCCCAAACATTCAATCTTAAATTTCCAACATTTTGCATTTTTTTTTGTAAAAAATAGAGAGAGAGAGAGAGTGTGTGTGTGTGTGTGTGTATTTGGAGAGAGATAGAGAAATATCGGGAAGTGGAGAGAGAGAGAGAGAGAGAGAGAGAAATGGTAACGTGGGAGAAGGGCCAAGACAGAAACTTTTGGGTTGAATATTGAGAAAAAATTATTCTATGCCCCTGGAGGGGTACCCTCACGTGGTACTCTAAATTCATTTTCTACCACATATAGAATGAGACAACGCTACTGTGTATCGAACACGAAACTGAAAAAGTGTTAAACTATATTTTTTATCATAAGTGTTATTCCCGTTCAATACACAGGGCCGAAAAAATCAATCTGATTTTTTATTCCCTTCTATTGAATGGGAAAAAACACTAATGGTATCGAATGGCAGAGGATACTTACAAATTTGGTGCAGTAAGAATGGTTCTTTCTTTATGCATTACGAAGTTCTCAAGCATCAAACCACAATATGCGGACAACCTTCCTATAAAGTTCAAACCAGGATATGAACGATCATGCATAAAAATCAGGCAAACTCATTTGACTAAATGGAAATGACAAAATAGAGGAGCATACCATCACCACAGTTAGTAACCTTCGAGCTTAAAATTGATATAGCCAACATCGTAACTCTCATGTTAACAAGCTACTCATTTCCAACCCAAAACAAAATCCACCTTTCCCATGTGCGGGCTTAAGCCCTCTCATAACTCTAAACTCTCACTTTTCTCCCCAACTCACAGACACACAAAGGCCAAAAAATAAAATTATGAAGCTTATCTCCACACCTTCATCAACAAGCAATTGACAAACATGAATTTAGAGTAGTGAAGTTGAAGCAACTCACTTACTCGCTAATACACAAAAAATTAGTAGCCTATTAAGACAACAATGTTCCAATTCAAAGATACTCATTGGAAGCGATTTTATTGTATGTTCTTATTTGCCAATCTTTCAAAAAGAAGTAGCCCAAACCAGACACTACAACTCTACTGTTATCCAAAAGGTTTGCCAATAAAACTAAGCAATAAACCATTCCTTAATTAGCCAAATATTGAAGAAAAAACATGGTCGAGGTATCTGTTTCTTACCATCTATTATTGTGCTTTAACTTTCTAAATCCTAGGGACTCTCAAGTTTCATTTTAGGCGATCATAAAAGAATCCTCTGATTTTAAGGGTTATTATTACAGTACTTGTTCCTCCTGAGATGGTTTCGCAATCTATATCTATCTATCTTTACTATATACTAAGGAAATATGATTTACTTTTAAAAGCTTCCAAGCCTTCAATCTTAATTTTCTACCTTTTGGATTATTTTTTGTATATAAAAAATAAAGAGAGAGAGTGCGTGCGTGTGTGATTGTTTCGAGAGAGAGAGAGAGAGAGAGAGAGAGAGGGGGAGAGAGAAAAATGTGGGAAAGTTAGGGGGAGATAGAGAGAGAAAGGAATGTGGGAGAGGGGACAAGAGAGACTTTGCAGTTCAATATGGAGGAAAAATTATTCTATGCCCTTGGAGGGGTACCGTCAAGTGGTACTCTAAATTCATTTTCTACCACACAAAGAAGTAGACCAATGCTATTGTGCATTGAACACGTAACTGAAAAAGGATTAAACTATATTATTTATCATTAGTGTTGTGCCCGTTCAATACACGGGAGCGAAAAAACCAATCTGATTTTTTAATCCCCTGTATTGAACAGGAATAAACACTAGTGGTAAGGAATGGTAGAGGATACCTACAAATGTGGTGTTGGAAGAATTTAACTCTTTTTATCCATTACGAAATCGTCAAGCATCAAACAAGAATATGGGTACAACCTTCCTATAAAGTTCAACCCAGGATATGACCGATCATGCATAAAAATTAGGCAAACTCATTTGACTAAATGGAAATGACAAAATAGAGGAGCATACCATCACCACAGTTAGTAACCTTCGAGCTTAAAATTGATATAGTCAGCATCGTAACTCTCATGTTAACAAGCTACTCATTTCCAACCCAAAACAAAATCCACCTTTCCCATGTGCGGGCTTAAGCCCTATCATAACTCTGAACTCTCACTTTTTTTCTCCTCAGCTCGAAGACACACATAGGCCAAAAATAAAATTATGAAGCTTATCTCCACACCTTCATCAACAAGCAATCGAAAAACAGGAATTTAGAGTAGTGAAGTTGAAGCAACTCACTTACTCGCTAATACACAAAAAATTAGTAGCCTATTAAAACGACAATGTTCCAATTCAAAGGTACTCATTGGAAGCGATTTCATTGTATGTTCTTATTTGCCAATCTTTCAACAAGAAGTAGCCCAAACCGGACACTACAACTCTACTAATATCCAAAAGGTTTGCCAAAAAAATTAATCCATAAATCATTCCTTCATTAGCCAATTATTGAAGAAAAAACATTGTCGAGGTATCTGTTTCTTTCCATATTATTGTGCTTTAACTTTCTAAATCCTAGGGACTCTCAAGTTTCATTTTAGGCGATCATAAAAGAATCCTCTGATTTTAAGGGCTATTATTACAATGCTTGTTCCTCCTGAGATGCTTTAGAAATCTATATCTATCTATCTTTACTATACATTAAGCAAATATGATTTTCTTTTTAAAAGCTTCCAAGCCATCAATCATAATTTTCTTCCTTTTGGATTTTTTTTTGTATATTAAAAATAAAGAGCAAGAGAGTGCGTGCGTGTGTTTGTGTTTCAAGAGAGAGAGAGAGAGGGGGGGGAAGAGAGAGAAATGTGGGAAAGTTAGGGGCGAGATAGAGAAAGGAACGTGGGAGAGGCGACAAGAGAGACTTTGTGGTTCAATATGGAGGAAAAATTATTCTATGCCCCTGGAGGGGTACCATCAAGTGGTACTCTAAATTCATTTTCTACCACACAAAGAAGTAGACCAACAATATTGAGTATCGAACACGAAACCGAAAAAGAATTAAACTAAATTTTTTATCATTAGTGTTGTGCCCGTTCAATACACGGGCGCAAAAAAACCAATCTGATTTTTTAATCCCGTGTATTGAACGGGAACAAATGCTAGTGGTAAGGAATGGTAGAGGATACTTACAAATGTGGTGTTGGAAGAATGGTACTCTCTTTATCCATTACGAAATCGTCAAGCATCAAACCAGATAATGTGGACAACCTTCCTATAAAGTTCAATCCAAGATATGAACGATTATGGATAATAATCAGGCAAACAGATTTGACTAAATGGATATGACAAAAGAAGAGCATACCATCACCACGGTTAGTAACCATCGAGCTTGATAGCCAACATCATAAGTCTCATGTTAACAAGCTACTCATTTCAGACCAAACACAAAATCCGCCTCTCACATGTGCCGGCTTAAGCCCTCTCATAACTCTGAACTCACTTTGTTCCTCAACTCACAAATACAGACAAGCCAAAAAAAAAATTATTAAGCTTATCTCCAAGACCTTCATCAAAAAGAAGTCGGAAAACATAAATTTAGAGTAGTGAAGTTGAAGCAACACACTTACACACTAATATACGAAAAGAAGTAGCCTATCACAAGGACATTATTCCAATTCAAAAGGACTCATTGGGATTGATTTCATTTTATGTTCTTAGCTACCAATATTTGAAAAAGAAGTAGCCTAAGCCGGACACTTCAACTCTACTGATATCCACAAGGTTTCCTAATAAAATTAACCAATAAACGATTCTTTAAATAGCCAACTATTGAAGATAAAACATCATCGAGGTATCTGTTTCTTACCTGCTTTACCTTTCTGAAGACTAGGGACTCTCAAGATTCACTTTAGGTGATCATAAAAGAATCCTCTAATTTTAAGTGTTATTGTTACAGTGCATGTTCCTCCTAAGATAGTTTTGCAATCAAATATCTATCTACCTTGCAAATGTGTTTTTCCTTTAAAAGCTTCCTAGACTTCAATCTTAATTTTCTACATTTTGGGTTTTTTTTTGTTTATAAAAAACAGAGAGAGAGAGAGAGAGAGAGTGTGTGTGTGTGTGTGTGTGTATTTTTCGAGAGAGAGAGAGAGAGAAATGTGGGGAAGTTGGGGGGGGGGGGGAGGGGGGGCGTCTGAGAGAGAAAAGAACGTGGGAAAGAGGACAAGAGAGAGACTTTGGGGTTGAATGTGGAGAAAAAATTATTCTATACCCCTCGAGGGGTACCGTCACGTGGTACTCAAAATTTATTTTCTACCACATAGAATGAGACCAATGCTAGTTTGTATCGAACACGGAACCGAAAAAGTGTTCAACCATACTTTTTATCTTTTTAGTTGTGCCAGTACAATACATGGGGGCGAAAAAACCAATCTAATGTTTTAATTCCGTGTATTGAATAGAAACAAACGCTAGTGGTAAGGAATGGTAGACGATACTTACAAATGTGGTGTAGGAAGTATGGTACTCTCTTTATCCATTACGAAATCGTCAAGCATCAAACTAGAATATGTGGACAACATTCCTATAAAGTTCAAACCAAGATATGAATGATCATGCATCACAATCAGGCAAACTCATTTGACTAAATGGATATGACAAAAGAGAAGAGCATACCACCACCACAGTTAGTAACCGTCAAGCTTGAAATTTACATAGCCAACATCATAAGTCTCATGTTAACATGCTACTCATTTCCAACCCAACACAAAATCCACCTCACATGTGCCGGCTTAAGACCTCTCATAACTTTGAACACTCTCTTTGCTCCTCAACTCACAGACACATAAAAGCCAAAAATCAAATTATTAAGCTTATCTTCAAGGCCTTTCATCAAAAAGCAGTCGGAAAACATAAATTTAGAGTAGTGAAGTTGAAGCAACACACTTACTCGCTAATATTCGAAAAAGAAATAGCCTATCACAAGGACATTGTTCTAATTCAAAGGTACTCATTGGGAGCGATTTCATTGTATGTTCTTATTTGCCAATCTTTGAAAAAGAAATAGCCTAAACTGGACACTTGAACTCTACTGATATCCACAAGGTTTCCTAATAAAATTAACCAATAACCCATTCCTCAAATAGCTAAATATTGAAGATAAAACATCGTCGAGGTATTTCCTTACCCTCTACTTTTATGCTTTACCCTTCTAGATCTTAGGGACTCTCAAGATTCACTTTAGGCGATCATAAAAGAATCCTCTAATTTTAAGTGTTATTCATACAGTGCTTGTTCCTCCTAAGATGGTGTTGCAATCTATATCTATCTATCTTTACTATATTCTAAGCAAATTGGTTTTTCCTTTCAAAGCTTCCAGGCCTTTAATCTTGATTTTCTACATGGGTCCTTCTATAGTCCGCCCAAGAGGCGAACGAGCGGCGTGAGATTCATGGCATAATGGACGGTACTTTTTGCAGTGTTAGCATAAAAGCTGAAGACTTCAACTAAAACAGTAAATGACCAAAATAGTCCTCCAACTTTACCCATATGGACCTC